>JARHVA010003998.1:925000-1150000 GCA_037957365.1 Torreya grandis
GATATAATATATATTTTGAAATATTGATATTATTTTTAGTGTATTGTGAGGCATTTTTATAGGATTTACATAAAATTTGGGTGTTTTTTTGAAATCTCAAAAACCTTGAGATTTTTAAAAATTCCTCGATCACCCAAAGTGACTAAAAAAAATTTTACAGGTATTTTTTTACTGAACTTATGGGTATTACTATTATTGGTGGTGGCATTATTTTTTTTGGTTTGTAACATAGTTCATGACTTCTTTGGAGGAGTGAAGACTTGTCGAGCAAGATTTTAGCCTATGTTTTTTTGGAGAAGTGGTATTTAATACCACTATAGTTTAGAGTCAGATTCACTCAGCCTCTACTAGTACAAATTTATTTTTGAAAACCACTCATTTTTCACATGAAACTTTGAATACTTCATTCCATAACTTCTCTTAGGCCCACATCTCTCACAACCTGCATGTAGAGATCTCCACCCTCGGCCTACCCTTGGACATTTTTTCCACAACGTTTCCTATACATTGTGTGCTAGGATTTTCACCAAGATGGAGGGTTGATTATATGTAGATTTAACATGAGTGTTAAGATTGGATACATGAGACAACAACAAATATCCCTCTTTATAGCATGTGTTTGACCCACAATCATTTCCTTTCTTCTTGATCTATCTCTTTGTTATAGGAAAAAGGTTCATTGTTTTCTTAAAACCCTACAACTTTGCCTTGAAATAAGTAGTTTCTAAAACCAATTCACCACTTAATTCATGGTTTTTAACATTTACATTTTTTTAAAACTTTGAAATGTGACCTTCTTTAATAATGCATTCTATAAGAAAGTGGGGGGGGGGAGGGTTTTACATGGGAGTTATTATAAATATATCTTTATTTTTTATATAAAAATAATTTAATATGCTAGGAGGACCTTTTTAATATATATATATATATATATATAATAAATATAATATATTGTGAAATTTGCTTACAATGAAAAGTAAGATTATTTTTAAAACTCTTCATATTTTCACTTCTTGAATACCATAGGGTGAGGTCTAGTTTGGAAAGTGTCTGAACCCCATTGCATTTAAACAAATACTTATCTATTTATCTTGTGCCCACTTTGTGTACTCATATTCGATGAATTTTTTATTGAGTCTAACGTCCTCGTTTTGTATTGTATATCATGTCTTTTTGACATTTACACTGGTTACTCTAGACACACTCTCAGTTGAGATTGATGAATTTTGAGCATGCATTGTTTAAAAAATTCAAGTGGGTTCACCATTTCATAGTTCTGGGGGGGCCATACTATATTTATGAGTCACTTTCCATTATATTTTACACTTTTATTTCTGCAATAAAAAATTTCAACTACAACTACTACTCTTTATTTTTGTACATTAGATACAAGTTCAATTAATCATCTAACATCATTTAATGACTATGAATGAGAAACTAAAATGAAAATTATATTAAGGAGAAAGGGTTTACATAATATTACAATGGGTAATGAGACCGAACCTAATATGGAAGCATAAAAAGTTAAGTGGTATAATTATTGTGATGAAACCTATGGGTTTATGTGTCTTTTTATGTCTCCTAATCTTCTCTTTCAATTAGAACTTGATAAATATCCCAATGAAGTGTGGACCATATTGGATTTTTTTTTTTTTTTATGAATCTAAATGTGATGAGAGGTCACAAACTTGAAAATGAGCTTATCATCCTAAGTCCTATCACTTTGAAACCCTTCATTTTTTTTATTACGTTCTAGTCTTTAAGATTGTAGTTGAAATAGTGTGGAATAGAGAATAAAGATGACCAACTTATTCTTTCTATAATCTATAAGGTGGGTCCTAAATACTCAATCTTCATCTCTAATTTCCATGCCACTAAAAGTTCTTTAGGCACTACATGGAAAATGCCTACTTTAGATGCTTTCATTTCCAACGTGACTAGGAATAAAGATAAGTTAATACAGATGGGCACATTGAAGTCCTCAAATCTTGATCCCTAATAATTGAGAATGGAAAATCAAAGGATTAAAATAAAGAGAAGAGGAAAACAACAAGGATCAAGAGAATAATAAAGAAGCAACATCTACCAAAATAACCACCAAAACCTCCTCCTCTAATGATAAACCTAAGAAAGAGAAGGTTAAGTGTGCATATTTAAATAAAAATGGGCATTATGAACACAAGTACATGAAGAAACAAAATTGATCACCTAACTCATCTTATAGAAAAGAAAAATATAGGTGTTCTTAAGTCTATCAATCATAATTCATAAAATCAAGATTCTTATAAGAAAAAAGGCAAAGGTAAAGAGAAATAAAAAGGTGAGGCTATTATACCAGTTGTAGCTCCAACCTCTTCATGGGTTATTGACTCAAGTGCTTCCCACCACATGGGATCTTCATAGGTTGATTTTTCTTCATTATCACCTTGTAGCATTTCTTCCATCACTTTGGGTGATGCCACTTTAGTAAAAGTTATAGGGAGAGGGTTTGTTGAAATCAATGGAGTAACATTCAATAATGCTCCAAGTGTTCCATCAATTTCAACTAATATCCCATAAATGTAAAAAATAAATCACATCATAAATGGCATGAGGGTAAAGTTTTCACCATCTTCAGTCATAATCAGAGAGTTACATAATGATTCTACAATGGTAGCAAGTAAGCTAGATCACCAAGCTAGTTTATATACCTTCTCACATTTTCACTTGATTCTTATTCAATTGTATTATTGACTCATTCAGATGGAGTTATCAAACTTTGGTGTGAGAGATTTAGCCATATATACTATTTCTACCTAGAACAACTCATAAAAATGATATGGTCATAGACTTACCTCATGTCCATTTCTTTAAGGGTCTTTATGAGGGCTACACCCTTAGGAAACATCCTGAAGATAAATATGACAAAGGCAAATATTGGAGGGATTCACAGGCATTAGAGTTAGTACACAATGATGTTTTTAGGCCTTTTCCCAGTCTATATTTCATAAGGGCTAAGTATGTCCTTACCTTCATTGATGATTTATTGAGGTACACATAAGTCCACTTTCTTAGGCAAAAATATGAAGTTTTTGACAAGTTTTGAGACTTCAAAGTTCTTATAGAAAAATAATCTAAGAAATACATCAAGGTTATTTAAACTAATAATGGAGACGAGTATGCCAAAAATAAGTTTAATCAGTTTTTCACCATATAGGGGATTGATTTACAATAGATAGTTCTATAGTCCTTAATAAAATGAAGTTAAAAATGTAAGATTAGGTCCTTAAAAAAGATGGCTAACTGTATAATTCACTCTAAGTCATTTACACAACAATATTAGGCTGAAGCAATCAATTGTGTTTGATAAATTTATAATAGGGTTCCCCATAAAGATTTAAAAGACATAACTCCCTTTAAATCTTGGTATAGTGGGAAACCCATAGTTGAGCATTTCATAGTCTTTGGATCTCTAGTTATGGCTCATATACGTAAGAAGAAATGAAAGGATATGGAGCCTTAGAGTAAACCTTGCATTTTTGTAGGTTTTCTAGATTGTGTGAAAGGGTACCACCTTCTTCATCTAACCACACATGAGCTATTCACTAATAAAAATGTTCACTTTCAAAATAGCCCCATATAATTAACACTTAACACTTATCCCAATTAATTAGACTTAATTAAATTTTATTTAGATGATTTAGATAAGCCTAAGCACATTCTAGAGGTTGAGGATACTTTTTCTAGTTTTGATAGTGAGAGTAGTGATGGGGACTCATTTTCATCCAAATCTAGCACACTTCAAAAGATGATATTTATCTACCTAAACCATCCAATTCTAGTAATCTTTGGGATAGGAAGACACTGTAGAGTAGGTACATGGGTTGGGGATCCTTTAGATGACAAACAAACACATTTAGAGTTTCAAAATGGGCCACATGATTTCTATGCCTTTGCCTCAGATCTATGAACTTTTTGAGAGGCATCAAGTATTCTTGAGTAGGATTCTACCATGCATGAGGAGTATAAATCCTTAATCAATAATCATACTTGGGATATGACACTTAATCCTAAGGGAAGAAAGATGATTCAATGTAGATGGATATATTATACCAAGTATACAACAGATGTGTTAGTTGATAAGTTCAAGGCATGGTTGGTCACAAAGGGTTTCTCATAGGTGCCTAACATTGATTATAAAAATACATTTGCACTAGTCACTAAGATGAAATTTTTAGACTCACACTTTCTATTATTATAACCAATCATTGGGATGTTCATTAAATGGGCATAAAGAGTGTAGAGATGGAATCCAAAGTGAGTTATATCGAGCATTAGTCAAGAAATGAATAAAGAACATAACTAACTAAGCTAACTCCTTCAATAGAGTTTTGTAAAAGGAAATTAAAAGATATTAAAAGAAATCATATACATCAAAGCTTATCAAGAGCATCCCACCTCCAAATGCATCTCAAAACATGATTTTCCCTTTCATTTAGTGCTCAAGTCTTTAGCAATGATGAGTGATCTTGCTCCTCCATCATCTCAATTTAACCAATGAAACTACGCTCATGATATTTGATCAATGTTATGACTATATTTAAGATATCATATTGCAAATTAAGCATAACAACACTACATAAAAATGACTTGTGGAGAGGATTATACATAATAAGTTTAAACCAAAAGAGCTTAAAAATGGTGGTCTTGGCCCTTCTATTTATACATTTTTATAATTGATCAAAATCAACCATGACCATCCATCTTGAGATCAATATGTGTTTCTAATAATTAATTCAATTTTGGAGGCTTAAATCATAAATACCCTCATAAATATTTAGAAGGAAGGGGCAATAAAGAGGCATGAGAGGCCTTAAACTTGATATTTGTTGCATTTATGGCTTATGGATGCCACCCCACAAATAATGTCACCTAATGATGTCGATATTATGAATCTATTTATAATTAAAATATATTCAATAACTTTTATGTATTTCCCACTTAAGCCTTTGATTTGGATTAATTTGCTTAATTGTGATTAATTATATTTTATTTAATTCTTTGAAAATTGGTTGTATAATATTAATCAAATGGTCAAAATGTCATACTACTGGGTCATAATTTAACTAGAGTATAATTAAAATAATGTGTTAGTTACATATGCACCAATAACCCATTTAGTACATTGTCGACATAGAATAACACATGCATGTGTCATGTGCCTCTGAATTAGAAGAATTCAGTGGTTCAGAGGGTCAAATTGCATTTTCATCATTTTGACTAGAAATGATTTGAGAAAAGTTGATAATCACATAAAATTCATTACCCTATTTAGGGATACATTAGTTTAAATTAACACTTGTTTATGACAAGCTTGAACCATTTAGCGCGTTTAAATGATTTTGGCCCAAATTGTGTATTTTCACAAATTTTGAGTAAGATTGACAATTTCAACACAATGGTGTTAGGAATTGGATGTCTAGATTTTTCCCTTATATAAGAAGGTGTCATTAAAAGTAGCATATTTTCAAAGAAAAGAGTTATCTAGAATAATTTGGAAGGAAATGACCCATGATGCCCCCTCGAGAGGACATACGAGGATGAAAGAAAGGGATGAACTCTTAAAAAGAGAGAAAAAGTGAAATTAACCCATAGATGAGATTTAAATCCCTATTGAGATAATTATTGCACACATTTATTACCAATGATTAAAATAATTTAAAATATAATAGGCCCCAAGGATGGGGAAAACGAGAAGGATACAAACCAAAATTATAAGCAACACACTTTGAACACACCCAAAAGAGGGTACAAGTTGTGTGCTTAGGGAATGATCGATCTCAAGATAAGTTACACACTTTGAAATTAACGAAATGAGGGAAAAAGTATGTAGAGTTTTGAATTATAATAAATAGGAGAGCATTTATCTAGATAAAGGAATAATAATGTGCCCCAGTAGATCAGGTTTGATTGATTGATAAAACAATTTTTGCCCTGATTTTGATCACTGATAAGTAATTTTACCCCAGTAGGGATGATTTGATTCAGTGATTTGGTCATAAAGTGGTGCCTTAATAGGGAAAATTGGAAGGCATATCACAAGGATATAACCTAATACATAGATTAAAGATGAGTGGGTATAAACATAGATGCAATGGTTTGATGATTGAAAAAACCCACCAAAAAACCAGGCATACAGGATGCATAAAGTGGTGGAAGAGATGAATAGAAGAATAAAGGTAGCTGAGCTAACTTGAGATACATAATGTATCCAAGAATTAATTTTATAATCTAGATGGAACTTTAGCCAATGTAGCTCACCCAAAAGTAGGAAAAGGTGGAATGAGGAATGAATAACATAAGGAAAATGGATCACAATTCAATGAGACTTGTAATGTATGTCACGAGATGAACATCTTGCATAGAGTCTTATGTGTAAGACATTGGTGTTTAGTTTTATTGGTGTCTAGTTTCATTGGTTCACTAGAGAGTTGATATTCAAAGCCACATTGATTTTGAGACTTGGAATCTAAAGCACTTGGTGCTTACTATAGCAAAAAAGAAATCATCCATCATAAGCATGAATAACTTATAATGACATTGTATTTCAATTGAAATGATATGGTTCAATTTTAATACTTATAACTAAATATAATTATAAACACTACCAATACTAGATTTACAACTATTTACATTTAAAGAAAAACAAAGATAAAAATAACACACAAATGTAACCTAACTTAAAATCAAGATATGAACATTTAGGATTTAAGTAGGAAAAATAATGTACAAAAGCAAAGCAAGAAAAAATTAATAAAAAAACATGAAAATAAGATATTAATAATCAAGATCCATGTGTATTATCAAGAGGTATTTTGGAAAATAAAACAAAAAAAAAGACAAAACATGAACACAAAAGAACAAGAAGAAATAAAAACAAAAAATAAAATGAATAGGAAAAAACAAAAGATTAACAAAAGAAAAGAGAGACAAGGAAGAAATCAAAACAATAATAAAAATCAATTAGACACACACAAAACAAGATTTAGTGACAATGTTAGTGTGAGTAGAAAATAATTGGTCATGCATGTGTAGTAGAGGTGTTACTTTCTATAATAGTATAACAAAAACAAAGAACGCAAAGTTTCCCCTAAGTGAAAAATAAATAAAAAGATAAGGAAAATGGGGAAAAGAAGAAAAGGAAGAAAAGGAAGGGGGTGGCTGAGCTGACTCTATATGTACAAGATAAGTGGATGTTGCCTCATAGTTCCATGGACACAAGATCCAACATGAACTTCAGGCCAAATGTAGTTCTCCTAGGAAAATGGGATAGAAGAAAAGTGATGAGAAGAAAAACATGATTGATGTTATAGAAAGGAAAATGGGCTTGTAAAATGAGGAGATCATTGAAATCAGTGCTTGAAAAATGGAAAGAGTGTGGAAATTAGAATAAATAAAAGTGCAAGAAAATGTTTTTGTTTGTTTTGGTGATCATTTTCTAATGTTTTTTTAATGATAAGCAACAAAAATGAAATATTAAAAAAAGGTCCAAGAACTACCTAGTCGAGGATATGTACATCCAAAAGTAACAGTTCAAACTAACAGTGAAACTAGATGTAATGGGGATCATGTATATAAATAATTAATCAAGGAACTAACTAATCAAGGAGATATGCATCTAAGAGTAGGATTTCTAATAACATTTAAAGCTAGTTGTAATGACCCATGCTCATAAATTGGTACGAGAAATAAAAAGAGGGACTGAGTTGACCTCAACATAAATCAAGCATGACCTATATAGTTCCATTAGGACCTCAAGTCACAGTAATTCTACCTACACAAAAGGTGGTGAAAAATTGACCAGGTCATAACAATTTCAAAAATAAAGGCAAATGGTAAGGAAAATGATAATAGTAATGAATAGGAGATATGAAAATGCATTATAAAAATTGTGTTGTCCTTAATTTTTCCATAAGCAGTTATAATTAGAAAATGATATCATAATACTGATTTACCCACATGTGATTATAATCAGTGGTACTAAATGAAATATTGATTTTCCCATAGGTGGTTATAATTATCAGAACTAGATAAAATGTAAATGAAAGACAACTTGATAGATCTATTATCACACTACTTTCATAGATGGCCCATTAAACATGAAATTCTAAAACCTACTAAAACTAGATCGGAATCCCCTCATGGAAGTGTAGGAAGAACCAAAGGAACCAAGATCAAAAAGTGGTTAGGATGGCTAAAAACAAGCCTTGGTCAATATTAAAAACATGGTATAATAAAATGGAATATGGTACGACATAAATAAAAATGAGAGGATGATAATTGGCTATAATGGAAAAAGGGTTTTCCCCCAAGTGATGATTGTTCATAAAATAGTGAGAGCATGGACTTAGATTGCTCATAAAATAGTAAGAGTGATTAAACTTACAGATTGATCACATAATGGCAATAACATAGCTAAGGTTACTGAGTTATCCTAAATAAAAATTGAGTGATGCCTATATGGTCTTGAAGCACCTCAAGTCAATGTAGTTCAAACAACATGGTATATGGGACACAATGGTAAATGATTCTACTATCTTGTTGACATGGAGATGCACATCTTAGTCAACATATAAGATAACTAGAATATTCAATTATAAAAAATTATATTCAACACCTCATATGAATAGATTTTCTATCAAGAACTTGCTATAGATTTAGACTCCATAAATGTTGTTGTGACCCTCATTGATCATTGATTCTATTTCCTTCAAACGTCAAGATAAGGCATCTTTGTATCCTCCATAAAGAAACATGTTGCCCAGGATGGTAAATAATATTAGGCATAGGGTAAATGGTATAAGTTGGTAATGAAAATATGCATGATAATTAAATGTATATTGATTGGGAAATAAATTAATATTGGAAATTTTAGGCACACATAATGTTGTTGATTCTAGATTTGACATAATTTTGGTTGTGGTAGGGCTGAAGACTTTTGAATATGATCTTAATAGAATCACCAATTTTTTTTATGTGTAGTCTTGAGAGTAGCTACCATCTAATTATGTTGTAGATTAGAAGTTTTACTAATTTAATCTTTGCTAATTTCTTCATCAAGTAGTGAAGAACTGTTGTGTTTAGCTATTAGTGCCTTGAAGAGGTTTTCACCAATAAAATTGTCTTGATTATCCCATAATGCCTTTGAGAAGTTTTTACTAAGGAATGCTAGCATTTGAATCTAATTATCTTCTAGTGCTTTCAAAAAGGTTTCACTAAAAGATGTTGAGTTTGAACTTTGATCATCCCTTAGTGCCTTCAAAAAGGTTTCACTAAGAGATTGTTCTTCTTCTGAATGAATGTGGTTTTAGTCCCCCAAATATTATACACCTGAATGTCACCATGGATGCAGTTTAATAAAGTGTGATTTTATTAGTCCTAATAGAATCTTATGGGAGGTAAAATATCAATATAATGGCTATGTTGGGTGGTGAGAATGGGATGATGAAATGCAACACAATCCTCATAGAATATACTAGAACATTGATACTGAAGTAATAATCCTCAAAAACCATAAAATGATCACAAATGTATTCAAATTGATTTGCAAGACAAGTGTAACCAATGTTTTAACAACCATGACTGTATTCTAATTATGAAGTTGAGTCCAAATTAAGGGACTCTAAATCTGATGTTGAGACAGATAGTGATTCTATTTTTGATGCTAAATATGATGTTAGTTCATAAATGGAACCTATTTCTAAAGTTGATTCTTCATCTGATGCTAAATCTGATATCAATTTAGAAAGGAAACCTAACTTTAATTTTGATTATTCATTTGATGTGGATGTTTTTATAATGATGTCTTGTTGAATACTTGGGGTTGGACAAATAATAGCCTGTGATTGCATAATGGGCTCTATAATAATAGATTCTCATCTAAGAAGGGTTCAACATAGACTAGCTTGTCTAGGTGAATCCCCTCAAAAAGAGGGAACCACTCAAGGGATGACTTGATCGAATATGGCTTGTCAAAATGAGACTCATCAATGAGGGGGAAAATATCAAGAGATAAATTTGTAGAGACTGGCTTGTCATAAGTGTTGGGATCTTTAAAAATAGGATAATGGTTAAGGTAATTATTTTCCAAAAGGAAGTTATAATCATTAAGAATCAAATCAACAAAAATTGGTTAATTAGAGTGAGACTCCTCAATAATAGGTAAAGGATTAGTAGGTGATCCATCATAGGTTGACTCATCACAAATGGGTGTTTTAATAATATCATCATGATCATGGTTTACAATTGGTCACATAATAGCAAATTTAAACACATTTTGTTCCTCACAAGATGGATCTTGAGGAGGTAATTGTTATCGCTATTATGGTGCAAAGACCAACATGGATTTTCTAAAATGGGAAATGGTTGGCACTGAATGAGTAATGGTTTACGATTCAATAATGGGCTCTCCAAGAATTATATTATCAAATAAGGGAACGGAAAATATTAGTCCATCAAATGTACATTCTTCAAAAATAGGTTCAATAAATATAGGTGATGTGCCTAGAATGGTAATGATGGGGCATTATGGAGCTTGGTTTCTCATGTAATCCAAAACAGGAGGGCCTAAAATGTTAACCTTTTCACATTGTAGATCTTGATCACTCACATAAGTAGAAGTAAGATAACCTAAAATGGTAACCTTCATATGTTTTAGATCTTGATCACTCACACAAGTTGAAGGGAGATATCCTAAAATGGTAACCTTCATGCATTGTGGAGCTTGATCACTCACACAAGCTAGAAGAGATGGATAACCTAAAGTGGTAACATTTAAACATTTTAGATCTAGGTTTCTCATGCAAGTCAAAGTGGAAGGATGGGGATGATGTAAAAATATCAACATGGATTGGATTGGTACCAACAAATAGGACCAAATAGGGTGACATCCTCAAACAATATGGAGTGTTCATGTCTACCATAAAAATTATCTTCCTCATAACTAGGGCCATAAACAACCCCATACCTTTGCATCATGTTTAAAAGAGTGTTCTCTATATTTGGTAAGATTTGGAAAATGTTTTACAAACATTAATAAGGTGCGTTTTGATTTTCTCCAAATAAGTGACAAGGCAAAAAGAGACTATAATAAAGGAAGATGGCATAGTACCACACAATTAGAAGAAATGGTTACAAAATTAATCAAGTTTGGCAGGTTAAAATCATCAAATTAGAAGAGGGTATGATAACTTTGAAACCTCAAGTGTAATTAGTACACCAAATTTAGGTCAAAGATATGTCAATACCATAAAATATAGGGACAAATTTGATGAGTTGCTACTATAAAATTAGAAGAAAGTCTTTCTGATGAGGAAAGTAACAATGCGAGCTAAGAAGTGTAAGATGTGAAAACACACAAAAACTCCTAAGTATAAAGCTAAAACTAAATGGGCAACACAATGCTACCAAATGGTAATAAGAATTGGAATTGGTTCTATAAATTTAGAGCATGAGTGATACACAATATAACCTAAGTTCATAATTATCAAATGATGACGAGTCTATAAATAACCTTCAACCCAAATGGGAAATTGTACCCAAGTTAACTCAAACCAAGTTCAAACAACAAACCAATTAACACCTTGGCCTAGAACTTAGAAAGGTGAGATTCTAAATTTGAATTAAAAATGAAAGACTTGGAGATTTTAAAAAAGTAGTTTAGACTCAAATGGACCGCATAACAACATTGTTTAGATAATACAAACATAAAGTTTCAAATGAGGATTTGAATAAGGCAAAAGATGATTTTGATTTGGTTAGCATAACACCTCCTTGTTCAAATAAAATGGTGGATAATAAATGTGTTTGGTTGACGTGTTTTGGTTTACAAATAATTTTTTGACTCAATCAAGACCAATAAATTAAAGGAAAAGTGATAAAATATAACTAAGTATAATGCTCAAAGCCCTAAATTTGACAAGGTTACTTGTATTGCTAAAATCTATCTATCTATGTGCTCTTGAGAGGTTTTTTAGTGTTAATCTTAAAATAAAAGAACATTAATTAGTAGGGTTTTTACAACCCCCTTCTCCCAAAATATTTTATGATGACATGAAACTTTAGGCTACTTGCCCTGCATCAACAATATGTCCATGACAAGTGAGGTTGTTATAAAACTATACTTTTGATCATCTAGATGGTCCAAAGTGTGGTTAACACTAGAGTTGACTCACATTAATTGAGTTAATACCATCTAAATTACTATGCAAGGGTATATTCCTTTGCATAATGGTACCATCCATGTAATTCTTAGTGGAATTCCCTAGTTGGCTAGACCTGACTCAAGTTTTTATTATGATTAGAGAGGCTAGCCACTCAGATCTTGGCAGTCATAATATACGTGCCCTAATTTATATACCCCACCATGGAGTGGTGTTTATATGATGTTAGGAGATGAAACCCTAGGCTAATGCATTCCTAAAGAACTCATGAGGAGGCTATGAACTCTTGCTCACAAGCCAAATTGCATAAAATAAATGACCAAGTGAAAATACTTTAAATGTTGTGTTAAGATCACCCAAACCATATATATTTTAGGGAGAGACTCAACAAAATTATTTTCATGCCTTGGACAAGGCACAATTGAAAATAAATGAGCACTTTTAGTCACCCAAGTTCCCTAAAGAGGATGGGGGGAGAGCATACACTCATCCTTCATATTGTGAAAAATAAATAAGAATAAAAGATATGGCATAAAATAAATCATTGTTTACCTTAATGCACCAAATGGAAGTGTTTTTGTAACTTCTCAACCACTTGGCCTTAATTACAAATTTATAAAATAATTTCACAAAACAATTAGACATAAATACCTATATTCCTTTTAAGCACCAAATAGACGTTTTCAAGATTTAAACATGTTCAAATTTGGCACTTTGCCTAGCATATGACCTAAATTTTTTAGAGGGTTTATGTTTACTTTGAAGCACAATTATCAATGAGAAAATCAATATTTTAAAACTTTCTCTCAGTTTTCTCTATTTTTGTTACATAGAGACCAACATTGGTCCATAATGACTGATGTTGGTTACAATAAAACTGATTTTAATTGATGAAAATTGATTATAGTTACCTATGAACCTATAGGTAAAAACACTTTTTTTCAAAAAACATTTTTTAGTGCAAATTAGTATAAAATCTCCAAAAAACCTTTGGATCCTGCAATAAAATGATTAGATAGAGAGCATGCAAGTTTGAAATCACAAATAATAATCTACAACTTTTAAAGAAACTTAAAAACCATGTTTTTTTTCCATGTTTATCCCTTCATAAGGACTGATGTTATTTAGGAAAGGAATGATGTTGATTAGGGTAAACTGATACCAGTCACCGTGTAATTGTGTGTCAACAAAAACACAAGAAAAATAATGACAAAATTTGATTTTTAGAGATTTTTAAGCACTTTTTAGGAAATATAAGAATTCCAAATTAGTATCCTTTCTTGTATGGGATGTGTGGTCCCATCAGGCATGCCAAGATGTAGAGATGGAATACAAAGTGAGTTAGATCAAGCATTAGTCAAGAAAACTCAAAAAATGCATAAAGAACATAACTAACTAAGCCAACTCCTTCAACAAGGTTTTGCAAAAGGAAATTAAGAGCTATTAAAAGAAAGTATATACATAAAACCTTACCAAGATCGTCCCACCTCCAAATTCATCTCAAAACATGATTTTACCCTTGATTTGGTACTCAAATATTTAGCAATGATGAGTGATCTTACTCTTCCATCATCTCAAGTGAACCAATGAAACTAGGCTCATGATATTTGATCAATTTTATGCCTATAGTTAATCTATCCTATTATAAATTAATAATAATAACACTACAAAAAAATGACTTGTGGAGAGGATTTTTCATAATAATTTTAAACCAAAAGAGCTTAAAAAATGGTGGTCTTGGCATTCTTATTTATAGACTTTAGAATTGATCAAAATCAACCATGACTATCCATATTGAGATCAAGATGTGTGGCCAAGAATTAATTCAATTTTGGAGGCTTAAATAATAAATACCCTCATAAATTTTTGGAAGAAAGGGGCATTAAAAAGGCATGAGAGGCCTTAAACCTAATATTTGTTGCATTTATGGCTTATGGATGTCAGCCCACAAATGATGTCACCTGATGATGTAGATATTAGAAATCAATTTACAATTAAAATATATTCAATAACTTCTATAGATTTCCCACTTAAGACTTTGATTTGTATTAATTCACCTAAGTGGGATTAATTACATTTCATGAAATTATTTGGAAATTGGTTGCACACTATTAATCAAACTAGTCAGAATGTCATATTACTGGGTCATAAGTTGACTAGAGTATAATTAAAAGAAGGTGTCAGTTGCATATGGACCAATACCCCATTTAAGGCATTGTTGACATGGAATAACACATGCACATGTCATGTGCCTCTGAATTAGAAGAATTCAATGGTTTATAGGGTCAAATTGCATTTTCATCATTTTAACTCAAAATAATTTGAGAAAAGATTAATAATAACATAAAATGCATTGCCCCATTTATGGATACATTATCCTAAATTAGCACTTGTATATGACAAGCTCAAACCATTGAGCGCATTTAAGTGATTTTGGCCTAAATTGTGTATTTTCATAAATTTTGAGTAAGATTGACAATTTTAACACAATGGTGTTAGGAATTACATGTTTACAAAGAATGCATTTCTTCACGGTGATCTTCAGGTGGATATTTACATGGATTAGCATTTGGGATTTATCGAGGATTATTACTTTGTATGTAAACTCTAAAAATCCATATATGGCCTCAAAAAAAGCCCCTCAGTCTTGGTATCCCAAGATGGATTTCTTCCTTCTTACATCAAGATTCACCAGATGTAATTTAGATCCAAATGTCTATCTCTTATAGCAAGATGATTCGATCTTGATTCTAGTTTTTTAAGTCACTATATTTTGATCACTAGTAGGTCTTCTTCATCCATTATAGTAGTGAAAAGGAATCTTTAGGACATAATTTACATGACAAACTTAGGCTTGTTACATTACTTCTTTATGATTTATATTTCTCATTTAGAATCAAAGATCACTCTTGTATAACTTAAGTATACTCTTGATCTACTTGCTTGATTTTGCATAATTGATTGTAATCCAAATATAAATCCTTTTCTATTTAGATTCAAACTTGAGTTAGATTTTACTTCACCTTTAGTCGATTCTACCTTGTATCGACAACTTGTGGGTAACCTTATCTACTTAATTCATACCAGACCTAACATATCATATGTAGTGAAGTTAGTCTCTAAATTCATGCAAGAACCCTATGAGCTATATTATAAATAAGCTAAGATGATCTTACACTACATTTATGTTACACATAAATTTAGGATTTAATATAGATATAACATTGACATAAAATTAATTAGCTATATTGACTCAAATTAGGTTGATCATATTCAAAATCATAAATCCACTTCAACTTATAGTTTATCCATTAGTTTAGGTCTAATTATTTGGTCAAACAAGAAGCATAATGTTTTTGATTTATCATCTACTAAGGAAAATTATAAGGGTTTGTCAATGCTTCCACTAAGGCCATTTAGTTTTAAAGGATTCTCACAAAGTTTGGTATTCAATTTACATGACCTACCATCATCTACTATGACAACTAGAGTACTATTCAAATTTACAAGAATCTAGTCTGACATCAACAAACCAAGAACATAGATATTCAAATGTAATTCATTATAGATCTCATTCATGAAGACGTCATTAATCTAAGATATTACTAGATGACAAAGTAGACAACAAAAATCTTCACCAAACCTTTCACAGAGAGCAATTATCTTCCCTTACAGGCTCTTCTTAAGGTTCACGATACTGCAACATCATCTTCAAGGGGGGGAGTTTTTTCCTTCAGGGTTTCTCCTTTTCTCTACTTTATGAGAGATTTATTTGTACATAGATACCTCATCAAGCCTAGTTATCGGGACCCAATTTTGTACACTGCTCACCTAAGTTGTGCTTATGTAGAGGTGTTAGAGTAGGGGTTATTTAATTTTCCCATATTTATTTATTATTGGTTTTTTATCTCTCACTTGGAGTTTTCCTAATTTCATGGAGAAGATTTCTTAGGTGTATAGTTTGACCAAATGACTAGGAATTAATTCCCTTGATAGGATATTTTGGGTATGGGAGTTACTCCTCTATTATTGGATTTGTTGACCACCTTTTATGAAGGAGATACTATTCTATTATGAGGATCTATTAACCAAATTTTGTGGAGGAGTTACTCAGCACTTTCTTATATGTACATTTCACTTGGTTAGATTTTTCAATTAATAGAAGATTGGTATTTTGGCTTATATTGGTTTTGTGTAACATTATCATATATGTGATTTCATTTATTTGAAACTATTGTGTGTTGTGTGATTTTTTTACTCTCACCTATTACAAAATTTTACACTCATACGATCTGGTAATCTTGGCCACAAATTTGATAATAGTGACTAGATTGTTCAATCAGGGGTATAACACTCATAAATATAATGGTAAGAAAGCAGTCCAAAAAATTAGTGGTGTAGATAATAAGCACATTTTAAATTAATGATCCCTTTTTATTCAAAGAATCATAAACCCTAGAGTATAGTACACCACAACAATAATTGTGTGGAAGGTTTATTATATGAACATGGAGGATTCAACTACTATAAGGTGTGTAAAAATTGTCTAGGATATGGTTAGAAATGGGATGTAGTAAAACTTGGATGCTGCACTTTATGATAACTATCAATAATATCTTCATAAAATAAATCAAATTACACATGAATTCTATAATGGATCTCTCCTACTAGTTTTAGCCATGTATTTCACATAGACCATTCTAGGTCATCAATATTTAGCTCAATGAGGCCATAACACCCCTTTAGGATCACATACAAAAATTACATTAAAATCCATATATTTAGTATAGGAGGAGGTATGACACTTTATTACATAGCAAAGACTGATTAGAAACATGGTGGCTGGGACATTTATAATCTCCCTAAGAAAAGTCCAATAATATTTCACAAAAGTAAAATTCATATTGAATATTAACAATATCAACATTGAATCCTTATTTAATAAATTTTTGCCACTCCCCCATCTCCCTTATTAGTTTAATGATGACCAAATTGAGGTAGTAATTATTGGATCTAAAGGATCACCACAAGATCCTTATATAGACTAATTTATGATTGAAGTAGGTTCTATTTCCTAACCCATTTTATAATATGTACCCCCTACAAGAGGAATGTAATTTGTAGTTCCATTATAGGAGACACCACAACTACAAGTGTCCACATGATCTTCATAAACTATCCCCATAGTGCGTAAGTCATCATGGTTACAAAAATAAACTTGTACCTTAGAATAGAAAATTCAAAAACAAGAGGAGGAAACTTTTACTTTTTTAATCAAAGACTTTAATATTGGTAAGGTGTTTAAACAATAATAAATGATGGTGAAAGGAACTCCCTCATACTATTTGAAGGCAAGTACATATAAAATAAGGGATGTACACTGTAAAAATATGAAAATAAAATTTTAGTTAGAGAAAGAATAAGAAATGTCTCCCACATCTTCTATGGCAATAGGAGAAACATTGTTACATATGAGTGTAGAAAACATAAAAATAATTCCTTAACTATAGATCACACATAAGTGTTATAAAAAAAAGGTAATTATAATAAAAAGAATGAGAAAAACATTTACTTCCTATTCATAAATTGACTCATTAGAAGAAGGAGAATAGGTATAAACATACATAATTGATTGAAAATATATCATAGTGGTATTCCCAAACATGACCACACTATTATCAATGTGTGAAAATTAAAGTGGTATAACAAACTTATGGAAGACATATGATAACATAGATAGGGAAGGACAACATAGACTAGTCAGATAAATTCTAGACTACAAAGAGTTAAGGTCATTCACTCTACATGATGTAATAAGAGGGTTACATCCATATTTATAGGAAAAAATAATAAAAAGGATAAAATATGAGAAAATTATATAAAAATGTAGAAATAATAAGAAGAGGCATTGAAAAAATAGCAAAGGAATTAACTATGTCTCTTAAGGATAAGGAGAGGTTAAGACATATTTAACATAGTTGAGGACTAAACAAAAACTGATTTGGTAGAAAAGACTTTGGAAAAACAAAATCAGCTCCAAACATTGAAATAAATAGAATAATCCACAACAAAACATAATAAGGAACTATAAAAATATCTAGTTGAGGAAAGAAGAAAAATATAGGAAATTGCAGATATTGCTACCCAATAGGCCAAACAAAATCTAGAGAAGGAAAGCACTGAGAATGAGTTAGAAGAAAAATAAAATTATAAATGGAGAAAGAACAAAGACAAAAAACTAAGGAATAAAACATGAGGATAAAATAAAAATAGAATAATAGGAGGAAAAAAATAGTGGAAGAAAAATGGACATAGGAGGAAAAGAAAAGAAAAGAGGAGGAGTAAAGAAAATAAGAGTAAGAGAATAAAAACAGAGGATGAGAATAAAAAATGAAGATGAAGAAGATAAAATAATAGAATAAGAGGAGAAGAAAATGAAGGAAAATAATGATAATATACAAAAGGAAGAAGAGGATAAAAGGGGAAAAGAGGTTAGTATCCCTTCTACAAGCTCTATGGAGATAGCAGATACTAACAAAGTTGATAGGACCTAGGTTCCCCAAAGCTCTGACACAACTTGTCAAATTTAAGAGCACACATGATTACCAATGTAGAAGCAATTAAACATGCAAAATTACACAGAAGTACAAGTAACTATCATTGAGAAAACACACAAAATGTGAGAGGCAATATACAATTATATTCAACTCATTGTAGAAGGAAATTACAACAAAGAGATCACACTCTTTCTTCCACTTCGTGGGCTTACAATAATATTCCCTCAATAGTAATCTTATCTCACTAGGTCACAACAAACAACCCAAACACAGAGCTATTGTTCACCTCAACTAGCCATTATCCACTGCTAGTACACCTGAGTACAAACCGGTACTCCAAGTAGATCTCACCATGATCCTGCTCCTGATGTACTGCTGCCACCTTGATCTTGCTCCCCCACAGATCCTCATCTGACCCTCACATACACACATCCTTGCAGACCAACCTAATCTTACTTATCACATGTAGATCTCCTCCATGATCCTACAACACCCTGCTAACCAAACCTGATCTTACATACCTGGAAGAACATGCTCTTCCAGGGGAAGAACTCTCCAAGTTCCACACTTAACAATACAGCCCATGAGTCTATTATATAGACCTCATGCATATAATGATTAGACTTGTGGCTCAAGACTAGAACTAGTCTTTATCATGCAAACAACCCGTTCACTTAACTGACTGTCTGTCAACAGTAGTTATGGAACCACCATAGGCAACCGATGTCGGTCCCTGTCTGACTAGAGGTGACTGACGCCGACCGACTACTGTCGAGGTTAGATTCCTTCTGCACATCCACTAACTGACATTGGTGATCCTACCGATGTCAGCGACTGCATACTCAGTATCCTCTTCCCCTATTTGCAATGGTTGAAGCTTTTAGCTCCACAACCTAACAATCTCCCACTTGGAGATAAACAACTATAATTGTACCTATACCAGTACTTTGTCTAATCTGCATCCTGACTTGTATTCCTCTTCACACTCAATATTGAAGACTACCCACCACACTCTTTATGGTGTTAATCCTGTGCCTAAATTTTTTCATTCTCAGCTTACCTTCTTCTGCCATTGCTATACTCCCACACAAACATAAACCCCTGTGAGTAACCTGTAATCAAAACACCACTAACTAGATCTGGGCCATCTATTAGTCAAACTCGCTCTGAGAACCTCCAACCTCACTCTGATACCAATTAATAGGACCTAGGTTCCCCAAAGCTCTAACACAACTTGTCAGATTTAAGAGCACACATGATTACCAATGTATAAGCAATTAAACATGCAGAATTACACAGAAGTACAAGTAACTATCAATGAGAAAACACACAGAATGTGAGAGGCAATATACAATTATATTCAACTCATTGTAGAAGGAAATTACAACAAAGAGATCACACTCTTTCTTCCACTTCGTGGGCTTACATTAATCCTCCCTCAAGAGTAATCTTCTCTCACTAGGTCACAATAAACAACCCAAACACCGAGCTGTTGTTCACCTCAACCAGCTAGTATCCACTGTCAGTACACCTGAGTATGAATCGGTACTCCAAGTAGATCTCACCATGATCTTTCTCCTGATGTATTGCTATCACCTTGATCTTACTCCCCCATAGATCCTCATCTGACCCTCGCATACACACATCCATGCAGACCAACCTGATCTTACTTATCACATGTAGATCTCCTCCATGATCTTGCAACACCTTGCTGACCAAACCTGATCTTACATACCTGGAAGAACATGCTCTTCCAGGGGAAGAACTCTCCAAGTTCCACACTTAACAATATAACCCATGAGTCTATTATATAGACCTCATGCATACAATGATTAGGCTTACGGCTCAAGACTCAAACTAGTCTTTATTATGCAAACAACCCGTTCACTTAACTGACTGTCTGTCAACAATAGTTATGAAACCGCCACAGGTGACTGATGTCGGTCCCTGTCTGACTGGAGGTGACCAATGCCAGCCGACTACTACCGAGGTCGATTTCCTTCTGCACGTCCACTTATCGACGTCGGTGATCTTGCCGACACCGATGACTGCATACTCAACATCCTCCTCCCCTGTTTGCAATGGTTGAAGCTTTTAGCTCCACAACCTAACAAAAGTATCATTGAAAAGTGTCATAAGAGTAGTATGAACATTTCAAGGTAGTATAATTACTCTCATGGATCCCCTAAAATATATACAATTAGAATTAACATGACAAAAATATATGACATCCACAATTATGGTGACGTCAAGCTTTCTTCAGCCTACTACCAAGGACATACTATAGTAGCTCCACAAAATTCAAATTGAATAGAAAAATAAAAAGTTGGAGAAACCCTTATTTTAATCACTGAGGTAAACTAGATGATGTGGTGTAAAAATTTATAATAAGGCATAAAAAAGTGTCGTGTTGCCTTAACCATCACTATACCCCAAAACAATCCAGATGGCTAATAGAGAAATGATTAGAATAAATGGTAGACAAGTTCATTAGTCATGTGGTAGATATAGTGTATAAAATCCTAATCAAATGAGAGGTGAGGTAAGGGTATGAGGAAGAGATGTTGGTTCCCTTATTAGTAAAGAATCAAATTAGAAGGAATGAATATAAAGCACAACTATAGAAACTATAGAAAGTAATGGGAGATGCAACCACCTATTTTGCCTACTTAAGTAGTTGAACTTTATGGACCTAAGACAAGAAGAAATATATAAGAGATAGATTTATAGCTAAGTATTGTCTAGATCACTTTTGGTACTCACAAAATCCCTTCTAACTCTTAATGAGCTAAATGGATAAGTCTCTACAAATAATATATGGAAAAACATTCTTAGAACATACTTATCTACAAGGACATGGAAGTATATGGGACTTTATTGAATATCCAAATGGAAAAGATGGAGATTCACATCAAAAGTCACAAATCATATCTATAGATATTAGAGAAGTCACCAGCCTTAAAATTAGTAGTAATGGTACCAAAATTTAATATTGTGATAAATATCAAGATCATAGATGCCAACACCATACTTTTGAATAGGGAAACTTTCTCGAAATGAATGTTGGACAAATATGATAAGAATCTACCTAAATATAGGGATCCACATCATGAACCCATTTTTTTATAGTATGTTTTTGGCATCAAATAATATGTATTGATTTGGGTAACACAATAAGGATTGGATCCTTGTGATAACTCAATATGACCTATGAATAAAATACATGTCTTACACAGACATGAACATTGAGCTGTAAAGGTAGTTATTTGGTATTTATATTGCAACACTATATATATGTATGTATGTATGTGTGTATGTATGCATGTATGTATGTATGTATCATAGTAAGAGTTGAAAAGTGATAATGTGTGTGTGTGTATACACACACACACACACACATATATATGTATGTATGTATGCATGTATCATAGTAAGAGTTGAAAAGTGATAATGTGTGTGTGTGTGTATACATACATACATATATATATATATATATATATATATATATATATATATATATGTATATGTATGTATGTATGTATGTATGTATGTATATGCATATGTATATGTGTGTCTATAAATATATATATGTGTATGTATGTATATGTGTGTGTGTGTGAGTTATAGTAAGAGTTGAAAAGTGATAAGATAAGTGAGATTAGAGTAAAGATTAAGGTGGTATAGACTAGATATATCTATAAAATTGTAACAATTGTTATTATTATATTTATATGAATAAATAAAAGTTAGAGTAGGAAATACTTATGTACTGAATACTATCAAGAATCATACCTACTTATTTTATTTTATTTTTCTACAAGATAGGTAATTTTGAGAAATACTAATCTTTGCACCACATTAGTTTTAACTAAATTTTAACCTGAACTACATAAATATTTGTAACCAAATGTTTAGATTATACATAAACAATAGCATTCCAAATTATGGAATTAAATGTAGGTTCCTGTAAATAAAAACACCACCATGAAGTAAAACACAAATAGTTTTAAAAATGACCAATTTCCAAAAAATATAATACAACAAAGGTAGATTCCATTTAATGCCCATTCTGACATAGGACACATGATTTATTTTATACTCATTCTGACATAAGACGTGTTAATCTAGAAAGAGTCCAAAAATCTTAACCTAATAAACAAGGAAAAAATTATTTTATTTTCATTCCCGCATATCATTGAAGGATATTTCATAGTAGAATGTAAAAGTAGCTGAAATAATTTTCAAATAAAGGAATGCTAAATTAAAAAATTAAGTGTAGAGCTAAAAATTGAGAAAAAATAAATCATTGACAAGAGATAGATTTGATTAGTTAGTAAAAAATATGTACACCATTCCATTTTTAAAGAATGACTAGATGCATTGAATGTTTGATTCAACATGGACTATGTTGAGATAAAAAATGAATAAAAACAAGCATTTACAGTAGAAACATCCATGATATTTGTGCATTATAATGATTGTCCTCCATTTGAGCATAAATATTTTTAGATAATGTAAAAACTTACTAATGCAAATAAACATGTGTTTAAAAATGAAAACAAAATAATGGAGAAGACTCAATGGATGAAGTGTCACAACTTGCCATTATTTGAGTTTATAAATAAAATTTTATAGATGGTCCTATCCAAAATAGTAAATATTAATATTTGGATTACCAAAAATATTATCATTATTATTAATTTTAAAACCCTATTTAGGGTGATGAACTTTCTAAGTGAAAGGAAGAATATTGCTCACTATCATGGGAAGAGCTTCCCACCCATCATATAATAATTTAAGATGATATATGAATATGAGATAAGGGTTCAATCAATTTTCTTAGGTTGTATTAAGGAAAATAAGGTAATAAAGGTCATCGAGCATATGGGGGACCATTTATTGCACACATTCAAGGATCTATATTATTTACAACCAATATTTATCACCATAACACACCATATGGTGATTTCATGTACCAAATTCTATTGGTCAAAATTATTTTCCATATAAATAATAAAATATAGAGAGAGAATTTTTGAAGTACATTCTTATATAAATTTCCACCGTACAATTTTATTGGTTCTCTTTTTATTTTTGTACTAGAAGATTCAAGTTGGTATAATGTTGATTTTACCCAATTATAATCTTGAAGATGCATTCAAAGAGTATTATTTTTTCAAGGAAACAAATTATGTGGATTATAAGATGGCACAAAATATGTTAGTAGTATGGCTAATAGATCACAAGGAATTAATTTATCAAAATCATAGGGTTCTACATATTTTAATTGATAAATATTCATCTTATATGTATGCAACATGGATGAGGGGAAACATTTACATTTTAGCTAAAGATCTTACAATAGAGGACCTAACTACATTACCATTTATGCCTAGTGATGATTTGATGTTTATATAACTAGTACGACAACAAGGTAATCTTGATGGGTTGAAGGTAGACCCACTTTGTAAAATAGACCCTAAGGTATAAATGGCTAAGAAATAAAATCAAAAAGTAGATAAAAGAGGGTGGAAAGCAGAAGAGAACTATAAGAAGCACAAATAATGGAACAAGAAATAAATTGTAAAGAAATAAAGAGAGAATGGAAGTAAATAAAATCCAAGAGCAAAAAAACATTTAAAGAGGAACAAAATGGGGGTCAAGGAAATAACTACAAACAAATGAAGAGAGGAGGAAAGACAAGAAGGCCTAGAAGTAAAAATAAATAAATAAAGATACATAAAAAAGGGGTTGAGGAAGAAACTAAAAGGGAATAAATAGATGAATAAATAAAATAACGCCCAAGTGCAACCAATAATTCTAAGATGCACAAAAAATGGGTCAAAGAAGCAACTACAAGGGAAATAAAAAAAGGAGAAAATACAAGAAGCCGGAAGTGCAACATATACTTATAGGAGGCAAAAAAAATGGGTTGAGCATAAAACTCCAAGGAAAAGAATAAATTAGGAAAGGAATAAAGGAGGATAGTCAAAAAAAATGAAACAAATAAATCTTAACCTTTTAAGAATCAACATTTCATGATTAAATAAATTATTCTAAGATCAACTACTAAAATAATTAATCATAACTAAAGAGTATCCAATTAAATTAATGGAAATATAAACCATACCATAAAAATAGTTGAGACACAAGATTTGTCAAATGGGAAAATTGATACACTGAAAAAAAAAACCCTAAATGTTATTGAAATATGGCTTAAAGCTATTACAAGATAGTACAAAGTGCATAAAGAATTCTTCCAAGTGATAATAATAGAAAGATAGAATTAAAACTATATAAAATAATATAAACCTAAGAAAAACACTAAAATAAGTTTGAGAAAATCTCTAAATATTTATGTTGAAGATATTTGCATACTTTATAAATAGAGTGAGTAACAAAAAAGGAGTTACAAAGTAACTACAATCATTATCTTAGTCAAAATTTTATTGTATGCCTAGTGTCCATATTTCTCATGTCATGAGGGGAAAGTGTGTGACAAGTGTGGAAATATTCATATAAGACATGAAACTTTTATGTCCCCTTCAAAAGGGACAAAAGAGGTGTGACACCACATAAATACAAAATGTGTGAATTATAAATTCATAAAATAAAAAACCTATACACCTAAAAACTTATGATAAAAGTGAACCCAAATGAATGTTATTCTCCAACACTCCCCTTTAAGCTTAATTTTTTAATTAAAAAAGAGAATAAACCCTTAAATAAATAATGAAGTTTAAATTACATATTACTCCTCCTTGATGACAACTTCTTTCGAGAGTAATTACAATATTACAAAATTTGAATAAAGAGAGAAGAAGAGAATAGGTGTTGCCAAAATATTTATAAAAGTAAAGGTGTGATCATTGATAATATTTAAGAATCATATTCAGATAGGAAGGTCAATCCACTTTGAAACAAAGACCAACAAAAAAAGAGATGACAAAAAATGATCTACTATACCTGTAAAACACATAATATTAGATCAATCTTTAGTTAAGAAATAATAATGATATAAAATATGATCTAAATATATTTAATATAATAAAATTAGATATAATATAAGGTATAAGGATCAATATACAAATTTTATAAAAAAAATTTGAATCTACATGAAAAAATAAGTTAGTCAAAATGAAATTAGCTTCAACAAAAGTATGTTTCTCACAACTTACAAGAAAAAATAATCAAAAACTCAAGGAATTTTTTTTTTATAAATTTTTAAACATATCAAAAGTGATACTAAAATGATTTTTATCCTTTCACAAAATATATTCTAAAAGAGTGAATTGAATAGTTATCAAAATAAGGCACATCATTGTTTAGTAAAGATATGATAACTTTATATATCCAAATTTGTATACCTTGAGAATAAGGGGTTTTAAACAATTTCCAATAATTTAAAAGGTTGTAATTTATTTTACCAAAATATGTACAACTATGTAATTTGAAATATTTATTAATATCATGTTCATGTTTATCATAATGCTCACATTATTCAACATTTAAAACCAAAGTATGAGTACAATAAGTCTTATAATATGTCTAAGATTTAAAAGCACTATAATGTAATGTTCTTTGATAATAGAGACAATATGAATTAAATTTATCTTTAGAAACATTAAAAATAAACATTGTAAAATTTGAATTAATTTAAAACAAAAATGGGCTCAACAATACCATGTTTATTCTTACCAATTCTAACATCATTTTAACCCATCAATTTCATGATTTTTAAACCAAGGTTAGAAAAATAAATGTTCTAATGAATAAATTATTTAGGAGAAGAAAAATGACATTTTACATAGACATTATAGAATTGATAGTTTTCAAAATATGCAATTTAAGTTTTAAGAGAGTCAACTAAATTTTTCATTTGACTTTTTTTTTTTTCGAGTTTAATAATAAATGAGTAGTATTGTTTTGACATTTAAGAGCATAAATCTCAATATATTTGAAAGTAATTTATTTCTTAACATTTATAAAAGTTAAAAATAATTCTAATTTAAAAGCCATAAAATCACAACAATGGTAAAAGATTAATAAATAAATCTAAAAGACAATGCAAAAAAAATATTACATTCAAATATTTATTTATTACAAAATTTGTCCTTTAAAAAAATTATAAAACAAAATATTGTCTTTTAAATAAGCTACATATCCAAAAAAAAATTAGAATATTAAAGGGGAAAGATTAAGATTTTAAAAAACTTAACAAAACAAAAGTGATTCCAATTACTGCACATAAAATAGTAAAATGATAAATGTTTTTGTAATAACTTTTTCTTTCAAAAGGGTGTACAAAATATAGTATAGGAAAACAATATTAAAATAAAAATAATTTTTTCTAAATGATTTAATATGTTTTAGAAAGATAATTTAGAGGAGAATAAGCCTCATAATTTTTTTGAATATATTATTTAAAATTGAAAGATCTATTTTACACTCAAATAAACTTTATTTTTTGTCAATATTTTGGCATGTGAAAACACTCACTAGACTGTCAATTTTAATGTAGATTTTTTTTTTATATATTGTCACTTTTAAAAAATATCAAATAAACTAAAATAAACAATAAATCCTTTGTTTTTTTAGATATTATATCTTTTCAATGCTTTACTTTTAAAAAAAAAAAAGTACAATGAAGATAAGTAAATGTCTCTAAACTAACAAAAAGTTAGGCAAATATCATTTCTAAAAAATGTAAAAGATTGTTTGGAAAACCGTTTGCATCCTTCAAAAGGAAAAAATATATGTTATTTCCTAAAACATGCAAATAAATATCATGTAAGAGAAATACAACCTTGAAAAATAAAAACATTAATTTGAGTAAAACTTCTCAAAAACATAAAACAAGTTTGTGTAAGTGTCAGATCTTACAAAAAATAATGTGTAAAAATAGTGGATTCAAATGAAATATTTATCTTGATCCACCACCAAAGCATCTACACACTTCGATACATGAATTAATAGTATAGATTTGATACTATGAAATAAATTGTTTTAATAAACTAGCTACTAAAACAATGAATCATAAGTAAAAAGTATGCAATAAAATTAATATAAATATAAATCATACCATAAAATAGTTGAGACACAAGATTTATTAAGTGGGGAAACTAGTACAACAAAAAAAAATTCACATAATAAAACTCACATGTTATTGAAAAATGGCTCAAAATAATTACAAGATGGTATAAAATGCATAAATACTTCTTCCAATATATATAATATAAGAAGCCTAAGAAAAACAATAAATAAATTTGAGACAATATCTAAAGAATTGTGTAGAAGAAGATATCCACATACTCTATAAATAGGGTGGAGAATAGAAAATGAGTTACAAAATAACTTCAATCATTACCTTATCCAACCTACCAAGTGTGTGCCTAATGTCAATCTTTCCTATGTAGTAATGAGAAAGTGTGTGGCAAGTGTGGAAGGAGTTACATGTGACATGGAACTCTAAGATTCCCTATAAAATTGATATGATTGATGTGACATCTCATAAATATGGAATATGTGAATTATAAATTCACATAATAATAAAACCTGTACACTTGAATAAACTAAGATAAAATTATGATACAATTAAATCCAAATAAATATTAATCTCCAAAAAAATCTTATGAATTATTTGTAGCCTTTCCAACGATAAAGTATAACTAGTTTTAAAGGTTATTCCATTGACTATTCGGAGTAAGAAACTAAATGAAGAAGAGGAAATATATTACATGTATATGGATGTTCGTGAAAATTATTATTAATATGGAATGTCATATTTTGAGAGGCTTTAGACTCAAGACTCATTCATAGTTATTAGAAGTACATCTTCCATAACACAAGGGGGTGAGCGTTACTCAAAACCAAGTATGCCCTCCTACCTAGGACCAATATCTCCCTAAATCCATTCGAATGTTTCAATAATTTAAGGTAAATAAATTTTTCAATGTGCAAAATTTAAGTATGTAAGGTAAGAAGAGGAAGAAGTTGAAGACAAGAGACTACAAACATACAATTATATCCTTATAGAAACAAAGATAGATGATATCATAATGACACAAGTAGTAAAAAAATATCCACATAAAAGTATTGAATATTAAATGTGGAAAATGAGGACTCAAGTTTAGTGTCAAATATATTTCCAAGGGGGATCTCCATAGGGTCTATGAAACCCAATAGATAAAATTAAAATTTAACCCAGACATATGTAAGAAGAATATTATCTTTTAATATTTTGGATAATACCAAAGAATTAGGAGAATATATTGGGATGAGTATCCTAACCTTGTTAAAATAATATAGAGATATATTTGATTCATCTAATGAAAATACTTCCATTATACCTTTATGGGGAAATACTGGTGAAAGAGGTGTTGAGAATAATAATATAAATGATAAAATGAATCCCTCTACAAAATATCCAATAAGAATTTTTAATTTGATAAGGGTTGAGAATCCAAAAAAATACTAAACTAAAGAGACACCTTAGATTTGAAAACACCACCACATGTGGAGAGAACTAATGACTCTTCCTATAATGAAGCAAATGCTAAAACTACCTCCACCGATGAACTTGATGTGGTAGATATGGAAAACATTTTCAAAAATTAAAATGAAAGTATTGTAGAATTTTAATTGGAAAATGAAGAAGGCCAAGATGGGAATGAAGAGAGTGTAAGTGAAATTCTAAGTCTAAAGGGTACTAAAATAAATAATGAAAAATCAGAAGTGGGAGAGAAACAGAGCCTAATGAATTAGAAGTCAAAGAAATAGGGGATAAAAAATGTGAATTCAAATAAAATATTGAAGAATTTATTATGGATCTTATACAAATAAGTGGGTCAAATAAATGCAAACATATGAAATTATTACATATTATGATCTACAAATAATGTAATTTTTTTCTACTAGAGGGATGATCTAACTAATATAGCTTCACAACATCTAATTTTACATGAAATGTTGACTATTCACCCTCAATTATTCTCTAGTGAGGATAAGGCAAATTCAAGTTAAATAGTGTATCCTAAATATCATGATTTTATAGACATTTTAAATTTTTTGCAAGAAACATTAATGAACAAGGATCTTAAAATAGTAAAAAAGGTTGGTAGCCTATAAGGAATCCTTGAATCAGTGGAATTGATTATGTTACTATAAAAATATACAAATATTTATCTTGAAGTGAAGGATAATGGAGTGTCAAAATCATAGGTTTCATAGTTAACATAAGAGCTTCAACAAGAAGTCACAACTGTAAAGACAAACATGACAAAAATAAAGGCTCAAGAGTAGGAAATTATAAGGACATGAAGGCCATTTTATAATTGGGTTATACCCCACTTGGAGGTGAAGGATCACATCAAAACTCTTTAGAAAATAATTCAAATTATTAACTACCAACTCTAAAATGCAAAAGGGAACTAAATCTATCTGAATGTGAAAATTTAAGGAAGACATTAAGCTCTAAAATATATTAATAAAGCAATCAGTTGAAGGAGGGGAAAATAAGGTCTAACGATCAAACTCCATTAAGATAAGTTTTATAACCTTATCATTGATGCTAATTTCATTATGGAACATGCAAGAAAATCACTCTAATGTAATAATATACTCACAATTGAAGAAATGAGTAATATTTTGTATGTCTTAAGAATTTTGAATAGTCATATGGATGATGATCTTAAATATTTAGATGTTGTTAATGGATATGTACTATTTTTTTGTTTTCCATTTACTCCAAAATAAGTGTAATCATAAATTTTAAATGTAATCATCGCATTGTTAAAAAACTATAAATGTAATTTCTTATTTATTTCAAAGATAGAGCCTTTAAAAACATCACAATGTACTAAATTTTCATGAATAAAATTTAGTTTTATATTTTTAAATATGTTTCATGTATATTTATTTTAAAATTTATTCACTTATTTCCATATGGAAACATGCTTCACAACTTCATTTTCATTATTCATTTTGTATATATTTCCTACATAATTCTCAATAGTAACCAATTTTAGTTGCATTGTCTCTTTCTCTTTATATTTTTATTTTAGTAGAATTTGGTGTCCCTGTAGTATTTATGGTGGTGAAATTTCCTTGATTTCTATAATTTATACTTCTAAAATTTAATTTTTTAGATGTTGAATTACCAAAATTAGAGTTAAATTCCAATACTTTTTGTTTTGCTAAAATTTGTCTATTTCAAGTCTAAAGGAAAATAGAGAAGGATAGAGATAAGTGATTAGAATGAACTTGTATTGGTTTATACACCATATCTAGACATTGTGAGCACTCCTCTTTGGCTGGGGAGGACTACTTGCAAGTAGGAAAGCACTACCACAAAATGTTTGTTAGTAGATATATAAGTGGGCTGCCAAGCTACATGCTTGTCCCAGGAAGTGTCAAACTCCCTTAGAGATGGCAGTCCACTTTTGAAAGACAAAAGAGTAATAAAATACCAAGAGAGAGGAAAAGAAAGAGTAAATGAGAGATAATGTTACCACTATTCGTAACCTAAGTGCAGTAGAAAGTAACAAAGTGTAGGTGGTATATTCAATTTGTGTTTTGGAAATTGTTTAGGCAGATCTTAAAAGGATTAGGAAATCCAAAGTTGCTAACATTAGTGAGGAAGTAACTGATATGGTTAGGTTATTGAGGTTGGTGAGTAAATGTGACTGATATCAATTAGGTTGTTGATCTTGATAGGGGTAATAATTGCCTAAGAGTTTGTAGAAGGCTTTTCTAGGTCTAGGGAATGGTTTTGGTCAGATCTGGAAGGTTGGGGGAGAGTTGTGTGTGTGAGAGAGTAGTGTTTGGATGGATCTAGTCAATGGTTTGGGTGTGTCAGAATAAGGGGAAATAAGTGGGGAAGCTTTATAACTCCTTCATAGGGTTCGATCAAGAATGTGTAAAAGCAATAAACAATAGATGTAAAGGAGTTACAAAGTAACTACTTAATAACTTATAGAATAAGTGATGCAATTAGTTATAATGGCGACTAAATGATAATTTCTAGATGGATGGATCCTATCAGGTAGTTCAAATTGATGCCTTTAATAGAGATAAAAAGTAGGTGCTAATAGTTCTCAAGAGCTTAGTTTTATATTTGAATTGACTTATGCAAGATAATAGTAAGCCAAGATTTTGACAGTTGAATGCAAAAATCTTGTATGTAAATAAGAATGAGTTTTATTGATTTTTGCTGACCTAAACATAATTTTGGAGTTTGGCTTATATAACTAATGTCGATGATCCCACCAACATCAATCATGGGTTTATCGATGTCGAAGGAATTATAATAGGTAAAACTACTATTTTTAGCATGTTTTCTATTTTTCCTCATGCTAAGTGTGGTATCCATTAAGAAATGGTAGAAATGAGAAGTTAAGAATGATGTAGTTGGTTAGGAACTCATTTTTTGGGGTGAGAACAAGTCTTGGGTAGTTGGGATAAGGGGACTAAGTCTTGAGGTGACTCATCAAGTGAGAATTAGTCTTAGGATGAGGTGGCTAGGTAAGGTGGAAAAAGGAGTTTTTAATTAACTTAATTAAACATTTAAATTAATTAAATGTGTGAGGGGTAAAAGCATGGGTTAGGGAGGCTAATCATTATTATTGAAATATGGTTCAAGAGGGGTTTTGATATAGGGAGTTATGCACATATGTGACATAATTTTGGTGTCTAAATTTTCCCTTATTTATCTTATAATTTGCACTGACAAGTTATAAGACAAAAATAGGAGTTAGATGCTCAAGGTATTGGATGAGGTATCCCCTCTCAAAATGGGAATAGATGGAGAAGAAATTAGAATCAGGTATTGATTTGATAAGAAGTGAATTGTGTGAGTGGAGGAGAATGTGGTATCACTACTTGTGTATATACTAATATGAGCTATAGTCAACAAAATCAAGAATAAGTAAGGTTAAGGAAGACTCAAATAGAAATAACTAAATCACAACTTGTAAGTGATAACTAATAAGGTCAAAACAATCAAAGTTATAGCTCTAATTGGTCGATGTGTCCTAGGTATCTGAGGTAGGAAGTGCCCCTGGGAAACACAAAAAGGTTGTAGGTGATAGGATGAGCTTGGTCACCATTCAAAACACCCAATATACATGTATGTGTACAATACCCAACTATAGTGAAATAGCATAAGCGGTCAAGACAAGTAATGTAAGGTATGTGTAAAAGGGTCAATGAGTGAGGAGATATTTGTGATCACCAAGCAAAGTCATCATGGGTGGAGATTTAAGTGATTTCCAAGGGTGGTTGTCATGGTTAGGGAGATATATGTGATCTCTAAGTTGTTTTTCATGGTTATGGAGATATACATGATCTCCAAATTACCCTAAATTATGGGTAGAGTCTAAAGAGTTATGGTGGTTGGTGGCAACTCTAATTCAATGGTGATAATGTAAGTGATATCATTGATGTCAATAGTAAATAATGATGACATCAGCAACCTAGGGCAAGGTTGTTAATATCAGTAGAAATAATGTCAATGTCAATAGATTAGGTCAAGTATGCTAACATCGATGGGTGACCAAACCTAACAAAAAGGGTTTGGTGGCCCACTAAAATTCATTTGCAACATTTGATTGGAGAGAAAAAGATCTCTGAGTGTGAGTGAGATGGTAAAGTGAGGAGGGGACCTAATGGGAGGTGTGCCACCACAAGAGCTAGCTTTGCTAGCCCAAAGGAGATAGATAGATGAGGTAAGATCACCTATGATTTAGTTTTGAATGTGAGTTGGTTGATTTTCTTCTTATAGGCTAAATTTAAATGTTGGGAAAAAGAAATGTATTGAGGGGGGTAGTAAATGGGGGGTTAGGTTTTGGTTAGTTTGGGAGGGAGTTAGGGCAATTTTTTAGGGTAAAATTTAATTTTGGGAGATGGGTCATTTGGCCCTAGGGCCCAACTAGTCACCAAAGTCAGTGGGGTCCAATGATGTCAATTGACACAATGCTGATGTTGACAGGTTCTACTAATATCAGTTGACACTAAGCACTGATGTTGGTATTAAAAACTAACATAGATAATTGTGAAGAACCTAAAAAGAAGAAAATGTCAAATTGGATCCCTAATTGAGGTAGGCAACTAGCCTAATGGTTGAGCTAGCCTCAAAAGACCTTGTGTCGACTAAGTGTTACATGCATAGCCCAATTAAGGGCCTCAAGCCAATGTAGTTCTCCCAGATCCTAGGGAAAAAGATCTAAGGTATGGTTAAAAGTGTGTTAGGGGAAATGGGTAAAAAAGGATAGGTTGAAATAGGTCATGGGATGTAAGGCTTAAAAGATAGGTCATAGGGTTGAAGGTTAGGGAGATAATCCATGAGGCCTAGAGTTATGATAAGCAATTGGGCCTAGGGTAGAGAGAGAGGTATTGAAGCCAAGGGTAGAGGGGGGAGAGTAGGTTAGATAGTTAGGTGGGTATATGGCTAATCTAATCTCAGAAGACCCCATGTTGATCGAGTGCTACCCATATAGCCGGATGGAGGGCTTTAGACCAATGTAGTTCTCCTAGAGAGAAGGGGAAAAGGTCATGAGAGATTATGTTAGAAAGTATATGACTTGAGTTGTGTGTGTATGGATGCAGACAAAACTAGATTTGATGTTACATGATCACCTACTGAGGATGTTGATATGGATGAGGAGGGATGTCACCCTAGATGAGTGGGAGCACATGGTAGCCATAGGGTTAGGGGGAGTGCAATGATATTATAGAGTCACATGAGACATGAGTTTGATGATATCATTGATCGAGAGGTGGGATCATACCACCAACACCTTCCATCTATTGATCAGAGAGTTGATGGTGACTCAAGAGGATGTATATCATATTTTAGGATTACCACTCTAGGGTGAGGAACTCTTCTCATGTTTGAGAGAAGAGCATGATATTCACATGGTGGCATTATTTGAAGAGCATGTTAACGAGGTGACCTATCACTCAGTGAGCTTTGTTAATGAGCCATTGTACATTTTTTATGAGGAGCAACATAGGCTAAGCATCCTCATGATGATAGGGATTACCATGTATGCAATACTAGATATAGATAGAGGGAGATTTATTATTGCATTGATAGGTGTAATGGCATAGATGGTTGAGAAGTGGACTATATTTACATGGGGACTAGTGTTTTTAGCATAATTATACAGAGATATATAGGGGTTGAGACTATGATGGTGATATAGTTTATGTGTCAGACACTTAATTCACTATTGGGCATACAAGCATATCATGGTGACATGACCATTGGGGTTACCTACCATGATTCTATCTAAATTTAGGGTGGGTTTCAGATGATAGAGAGATGGGATGGCCTAGACATGAGTAGATAACATAGTGCATGATATTGATTATTATAGGCACATGATAGAGGGTTTTATCCCTAAAGATATTATTTAGAGACCATACTTGACATACCCTTCATTTAAAGGATAAGCAGAGCAGATTGTTGGATTACAGAGTTCATTATGGGTTAGAGGGAGATGAGTTGGCAAGCTAGAGATGGTACCTATGGCATGGGTCAGGAGGCAATTAAGCCTGCTATAGGATATATTGACTACTATCCCTCAATATAAGAGGGATGATATTGAGGCACCCATACCCTTGTTATAGGAGATAGATGGGTCATATTTTGAGGAGATATCAATAGGGTCAGGTGTAGTTGATCCAAGGTACACAACAACATATATGTCTTGGTGGGTAGGTTTGCATCTTATGGTAGAGGTTAGGAGGCCACCACTAGATTTTTAGGGGATGATAAGAGAGAGAGATGAAACTATATAGGCATAAGATGTAGTGATACAGGAAAAATATGTAGTAGTGTAGGATCAAGATGCAATAGTGTAGGTTTAAGATATATCTCAGGCACATATATTGGTTTTATAGGGATAGGTGGTGACATTACAGAGCCAAGTTGAGGCATTATAGGGCCAGATCAAGGTGTTATAGGGTCAAGTTACTACACTAATAATAAAGAGGGATAATTTGAGAGTAGCAAGTCAGGCTACTCCTCCTTTACCATAGGGACTAGTACAAGCTGGGCCTTTAATAGGTGCGATGGGACCACCATAGACTGTATCTCTAGTGAGGTATACTACTACCCTTGATGAGATTAATTATTATGATAGGGCCATCAGGGAGTTCCCATATATTTAGAGGTATTCTAAGTTTAGAAAGCTAGAGAGATTAGTGTCACATGCCATGGCTTTGAGTTCACACAGACATAGATGGGTGGAGAGTAGTGATGACACTGCTTCTTCAAGACCATGTGGAGAGCCTCGAGGACTTTGAGTGCTAGAGTTTACACACTATATATATATATATATATATATATATATATATATATATATATTATATGCATACTAGCCTATGAGACAAAGATGAGAGATGTATATTTTGAGAGAGATATGATATTATGATAATATATTGATGTACATGTATGTTGAGCGTATATATATATATATATATATATATATGTATGTATGTATGTATGAGATGTATATTTATTATGATTTTGAGATGTGTTTATTGTGATTTGTGATGATTTTGATGTTGATGTGGATGATTATTTTTTTTATGTTAATGTTGAGCATGTTAGTTGATTTAGACTAGCATTTCCCATATGTGTGATGGTATATACATAGTTGATTTGTTAACTTCATCTTAGCATTTTTACATATTTGTGATGGTGTATGCTTAAAATGAATAGGTTAGTTATGTTATTTTATTTCAAAAATTTTCCATATTTGTGATGGTGTATGCTTAAAATAAATGAATTAGTCTTGATATTGTTTGTGTGAAATTTTTATCTTAGTAGAGAGATCGACATGTGATTTGGATGGGAAAATAAAGAGTCAGAATGATCATGTATTGGTAAATACCATAATCATAACATAAATAGGCTCAATAATATGAGCCTCTTTCATGCTTTTCATCATTTGATAATTTTTTTTTGTTAGAGAAGCATCGTGTTCACCTTGTGTTAAGCAAGTTCAAAGTCCCTTGAAAGAGTATGAGGGAAAAAAGGGTAAATGAGTGAAAGTGTTTGGGTAACATAACCTTCGAAGTGGGGATGATATGCCCTTATTTTGGGTGACTCGAGAGCAACTATAGGTAAGTCCATGACTTAAATATTTTTTTTTGTGTAAGCTAATCAATGCGAGAAGCCTACAATGGGATTTTTTATGTGTTGAGGTCATATGAAGCTAATCAATACGAGAAGATTTTTATTTGTATTTCCATTTGAGAATAAAGCTTGGCCTATCCATCCTTTAAGGGAGTGGTCTAAGCATTTGTTTTTGATTTTAAATAGCTTTTCTTCAAGGGAGTAGTCTGTTGATAGTAGCAAAGAGAAGTTACATAACTGTCCTTCAAGGGAGTAGTCTATATTGAGAAACATGACCTTAGAGATTAGAACTTGTCTACATATCCCAATTTTTTTTTATTTTAGTAATGAAAAAGTCTATAGAGGCTTAGGATTTTTCCAATTTTGAGGTCAAAAACATAACACCTTGTAAGTTAACTATGTAGGAATAAGGGTTAAGAGGAAGGGAGATGAATGTAATAGACCCGGGTGCTCAAGGGACAAGCTCAAGTTAAATATGAGGTGAAGTGACACTTATTTAGAAAAATAATGGTCATAGGTGTAAGGCATTTAAAGGCTCAAGTTTTGGCATTCCTTCAAGAGAAGACAAGTGATAAGTTCCTGAGCCATACTTGTGAGTTATGATGTAGGGTCCAAGCCAATTAGGAACAAACTTAACCCATTTGTTTTTTTCCATGTTTGTCACATGTTGATTTTATTTTAAGATGAGATCACCAATATTGAAATCTTGATCTTTGAGGGTTTTTTTATAAGCACATTTGATACACTCTTGATATATTTGGAGGTGGGTGAGAGCTATGAGACAACACTCATCAAGAAATTTGAGTTGAGCCAAACATTCTTGGTGAAATTCATCATTATTAAGTATGACTTTTAGAGAAATATGAGGAGAATAAATATGAATCTCAAGAGGCAAAACAACCTCTATCCCATACACCAAGGAAAAAGGGGTAGCACCCATAGGGGTTTGAATGTTAATGAGGTAAGCCCATCAAGCAAAAAAAATGTGTGTGTGTTAATCCTTGCCCATATCATTGATTACCTTTATAAGGATTTTGGTCAATGTTTTGTTAGAAGCTTCTGCCTATCCATTAATTTTTAGATAATATGGTGATGAGAAGCTTAATTTAATTCCAAATGTATCACAAAGACTTTGGATAGTCTTGATTTTGAAAGATTTACCATTGTCTATTATAATTTTATGAGGGATAACAAAATGACAGATGATGTGATGGTTGATAAAATCAATAATTTTGTCAGCCATAATGGAGATAAGAGGAATGGCCTCGACCCACTTGGTGAAGTATTTAGTGTTAATAATGATAGAATGATGATGGAGGGAGGAATGAGGGTTAATCTCCCTGATTAGATCTAAGCCCCATTTGGAGAAGGATAAAAGTATTTGGTGACTTGTAATGCATGACTTAGAACATGAAGGAGGTTATCATGTTTTTGACATTTGATAAAACACCGAACGTAATCAACACAGTCTTGATGGTGTATTGGCCAATAATAGATGAGTCAAAGGATATGCTTGGAAACTACATGATCATTGAAATGTCTACCATAAATGCCATCATGGACTTCCTTAATAGCGAAGGGAGTCTCAGTAATAGTGAGGCGTCTAAGGAGGAGACCATCAAAACCTCACTTGTAGTGAAGTCCTCTTAGCATAGTGTAATGAGTGGTATGTTTTATGAAGACACATCTCCCATTACTGGAGAAATCAGAAGGGGTAATAGAAAAGGAAAGATAATCCATGAGTTTCTTGTACCATAAGTTATGTGGGTTAGATGTTACATTATTGATGATGAGAATGTTAGTTGATGTATAGGAGGGTAATGTTAAGTGATACACGGTGACATAGATTTTTAAGGAAGAGGATGAAGAGGGTATGTGTGAAGCAAGTGAAGCCATTGTGTCAGCAAACTTGTTTATAGATCAAGGAATAGTTTGTAATAGATAAGAGTGAAATGATCCCAATAGCATATCTACACGATGTTTATACCACTGTAGAATTTTATTTTTGCATAAGTAGGAACCATTAACCTAGTTAACCACTAGCTAAGAATCATTGAAAATGGTTATGGATTTGATACCCAAAAAGAGAGTTGTTTGAAGCCCTAAGATCAAAGCCTTATATTTGACCATATTATTAGTACATTCAAAATTTAGTTTATATGACAAAGGCATAGGCTCACCATCTAGAGGAATAAGAATTACCCCCAAAACCCCACCATATTGACATTTAGATCCATGAAAGAATATCATCATTTGATAATAGATGTCATTGGTGGAGAGTGTTGTGATGGATTCATTAAGAAATTTGAGGTTTGAAGGTTTATTGTCAGGTAAAGGGGTGGCAGCTAATTGATTAGTGATTGTTTGCCCTTTGATAGACTTTTGTTAAATAAAATCTAAGTTGAATTCAACAAGAAGCATGAACCAATGAGCTACACGTTGGTTGGGATATGGCTTGGAATGCATGTATTTGAGGGGATTAGTATGGGTGACCACATAGGTTTTGTGATTTAGAAGATAATAATGGAGCTTGGAGGCTAAAAAGACCAATGTGAGGCAAAGTTTTTTGGTATGGGTATATCGAGTCTCATAATCAATAAGTGTGTGGCTTATGTAGTAAACCACCTATTCTCAATGGTTATCATCTCGATGTGCAATCATATCACCCAGAGAATGGTCTATTGTAGAGATGTAAAGGTAGAAAGCCTAATTTTCCTTAGGTGGAATAAGAATTGGTGGGGAAAGGAGATATTGTTTGAGTGCATCAAAAGTTTCTTGGCAATCTATATTCTAATAGAAGGAGACATATTTTTTGAGGATATGGTGAAAGGATTGGAAATGATTTGACAACTGGGAGATGAATCACTGAATTGACTAAAGTTTGCCTTGAAGGATATGAAGTTGTTTGATATTAGTAGGTGGAGGCATCTCTAGTATTTCTCTAACCTTAGTAGGATCAACCTCAATACCATGGAGAGAAATGATAAAGCCTAAAAGCTTACCAAAAAGAACACTAAAGACACATTTATTTGGGTTTAGTCAAACGTTATATTGGAGGAGATGAGTAAATATAATTTTAAGAATTATTAAGTGATCTTGGTGAAGTTTAGACTTTCCAAGTAAATCATCCCCGTAATCTTAGATAATTTTGTGTAGGAGATCATAGAAGATGTAAGTCATAGTGCGTTGGTAGGTGGTACCAACATTATTTAGACCAAAAGGCATGACCTGATAATAGAAAGTCCCCCATAGGGTAATGAAGGTTGTCTTATGTTGATCCTCAAGAGAATTCACGATTTGATTATATCCAGAGAACCCATCCATAAGTGATATCATCTCATAACCAGCTATTAGATTAATAAGTTGGTCAATACTTGGAAATGGGAAGTCATATTTTGGACAAGCAAAGTTTAAGTCATGATAGTTAGTATAAATATAGATTCCCCCATTCACTTTTGTGATAGGAACAATATTGGAAATAAATTGTGGGTAGTCGATGGGTTGGATAAAGTTAATAAAAAAGGAGGCATTAGAGCTCTTCTTTGACAAGGAGAGTAATATGAGGATGCATCTTGTAAATCTTATGCTTAACATGTTTAGCATCTTTATTGGTGACAATGTTATAGGTGATGATAGAGGGGTTAATACTAGGCATGCCATTATAAGACCACGTGAAGGCTTTTTTATAGTTATTAAGAAATGTGGCATAATTAACTTGCTTATAAGAATCCAAAGATTGGCCAATCTTAAGGATGTAGGGGTTACCATGAAAGGCAAATTGATGTCAATGGTTGATTCATTTAACATAGATTGTCTTTCAAATGGGAGTGATCATTGGATATAGGAATAATCTACACCCATGTATGTGAGAATAACATCATCATCTTGACATTGGATAGTGTTAATAGTGGGAGAGTCTTCATCAATTATTTCAGGATGAATGAGAGGAAAGGACCTTTTTTCCTTACCCTAGTGATAGGTGAGAGGCCCCAAATGGATAACATTTATTGAAAATAAAATTAGGAGGTATAGATACCTTTGATTTGATAGGTGATGGTAGAGAAGAGGGTGGAGAAGGAGAGACTGGCTCTTCAATAATTGGCACATGGGAAGTTTTAGTGACTTCAATTGGTTTGTCATAACCCACTTCATGCCTCTTTTTGGAATTTTTAGTGGTTTGGCTAGTGGGGTATTCAATAGGCATATGGACACCTTACTTGTAATGGCCTAAACCAAATCTTTTCTAGGCACACCGATAGAGATAGGTGTGTGCAAAACTAAGATTGGTCAAGAAAGAGAAGTTAAAGGTAAATGGTTGTGGTGAAGAGGATGGAATGCTGATAATGGGAGCATAATCAATTCCCCCATATGTAAAATTAGTTTAAAGGTTGGGGGGGCCATAAGGGATGACCATTCCAATGCGAGGATCATAATTTGGGTGCATGTGAAACTTTCCATATTCTTGTGGAGTATATAACATGTTGATCATCAACAAATGATATTCTCTGAGTGACAAACATTTAAAAGTTTCCTCCATGGGATTTTTGTTAGGAATTTGTGTTGTCAGTATCTATGTAACTAGGGTAGTGGAGCTAGTGGAAGCTGCAAAAGTATCATGTGGTGAAGATGATGTCTTTAATGGAATGAGAACATCATTTGGACTAAATGTCATGTTTCATGTTTTAAATGGAGGTGGGTTAGCAGGTATAAGATGCACTTGTCCATCATGTTCAAATTTGATGTAGTAGTGCAAAGTTGAGCGTACACATGCCATAACACGTATCTAAGGTCATCCAAGAAAGATGTTATACTAGAACTCTCCTTCTACAACATAGAATATTTTAGAAATTGTGTGGGGACATACATGGATATGTAAGATAATAGTTCCCACTATAGTAGCTATGGTATCATTAAAGGAGCAGAGTATTACATCAGTTTGAGACATGTAATTCTTAGGAAGAGATAGATGTTTGTAGGAATAGGTGGAAATAATATTAATACTAGTTCCCCCATTGATCATGACTCTCTTAACATGAGTTTGATCAATATATGCAATAATAAAAAGGGTATAATCCTGATCTTCAAGGTGTTGAAGTAGAATTTATGAATTACTGAAAGAAATCAGGGAGATGGAATTAAGGGAACTGACCAAAGCTGCAAGAGGTTAAGGATCATCAAATTGTATCTTAACTACTTACAAAGCACTAATCAAAGAAAAAAATATTGGGGCGAGTTTTGGATTAACTCATACAAGAAATTTTCATAGGAGTTTGGTGAAGCTATTTTACCATTGAGCTTTGAATAAAATCTGAATATGTTAGTTTAGGGACACCCAAAATGGAAATCTTAAGATTAGGAGGAGGAGTGTATTTAGAAAAGGGATGAGCTCAAGGATTGCCAAATTTTTCCTTACCTTTATCCTTTTGATTTTGTGACCATGTGGCCACATTAACTGTGTTGATATGAAATATAGGTGAAGGAGGTGCAAAGGGGGTACAATCACATCTTTGGGTTTGAATTTAGGTGGAATAGTAGGAGGCATTATGGATGCCAGAGGTGGAATAATTGGAAGGTTAATGAAAGTATCAACAAAGAGAGCGTCAACATCAAAGTGTTAATAAATGAATGTTGTGAGGGATTTATAGCTCTTAGTATCATGTCTAGGTGAATGATGATATAGACACACTTGTGTATCATTAAACCAAGATGGATTCATTCTAAGAGGACTATAAGGCTTAATGAGAGGAATAGTTATTATGAAAGATTACAACAACTGACATAGGAAAATGCTCTGAGAGCCTATGGGTGAGCTCACACTTATTTGGTAATAAGAGTGGACACCTTCTTTGGTTTAGGAGTCATAGGGGTGATTTTACATGGTGCCTTATTTGGTGGTGGTAGAGTTACATGTTTTGCTAACACTTTCTTGGTGTTAGGTATCATGGTGTCAGATGTGAAAGGCCTACTAGGTGGCAAAGGCAGTAATGGAGGTAACTTAGCTTTTTATTTTACTTGGATTAGTGATACTCCAACTAAAGTAAAGGGGTGAGGTCCCAAAATTGATGGTAAAGCTGAGGGTTGAAGAGGGAAAGATTAGCAAGATCTAGGAAGCTTAACATTTTTTTTTAGTTTAGGCTAATGTAGTTCTCTCAGAGCCTAGGGAAAAAGATCTAAGGTATGGTTAAAAGTTTATTAGGAGAAATGGGTAAAAAAGGATAGGTTAAAATAGGTCAGATGACCTAAGGCTTAAAAGATAGGTCATAGGGTCAAAGGTTAGGGAGATAAGCCATGAGGCCTAGAGTTATGATAGGCAATTGGGCCTAGGGTGGAGAGAGAGGCAATGAAGCCTAGGGTAGAGATGGGAGAGTAGGTTAGATAGTTAGGTGGGTATATGGCTGAGCTAACCTCAAAAGACCCCATGTCAATTGAGTGCTACCTACATATCCTAGTGGTGGGCCTCAGACCAATGTAGTTCTCCTAGAGAGAAGGGAAAAAGGAAGTGAGAGATTATGTTAGAAAGTATGTGAATTAATTTGTGTGTGTATGGATGCAAGTGAGGTTGGAGTTGACATTGTATGATCACCTATTGAGGCTACTAATGTAGATGAGGAGGGATGTCACCCTGGATGAGTGGGAACACTTGGTAACTATAATGTTAGAGGGAGTGCGATGATATTATAGAGTTGTACGAGATGTGAGTTTGATGATAGCATTGATCAAGAGGTGGGATCATACCACCAACACCTTCCATCTATCAACTGAAGAGTTGACAGTGACTCAGGGGGATGTATACTAGATTTTATAGTTTCCACTAAAGTGTGAGGAGATCTTCTCATGTTCGAGATAGGATCATGATATTCACATGGAGGCATTATTTAGATAGCATGTTAGCGATATGACATATCACTCAATGAGTTTCACTTATGAGCCACTGTAAATTGTTGATGAAGAGCAACATCAACTGGGCATCCTCATGATGATAGGGATTATTATGTATGCATTACTATATTTAGATGTTGGGATATTTCCTATTACATAGATAAGTGTTTTGGCATAGATGGTTGAGTAGTGGACTATATTTACATGGGGACTAGTGTTTTTAGCATAGTTATACAAAGAGTTGTGGGGTTGAAACTATGATAGTGATATAGTTTGTGTGTCAAACACTTAATTCACTGCTAGGTGTATGATAATATCATGGTGGCATGACCATTGGGGTTACCTACCATGATTCTAGCTAGCTTTAGGGTGGGTTTCAGATGGTGGAGAGATGTGATGGCCCAAACCTAAGCAGATGGCATAGTGTACGATAGTGATTATTATAAGCACATGATAGAGGGTTTGATCCCTAAAAATATTGTGTGGAGACCCTACTTGATATACCTTTCATTCAAAAGATAGGAATAGTAGCTTTTTGGACTATAAAGTTCATTATGGGTTAGAGGGAGATGAGCTAGCGAGCTAGAGATGGTACTTGTGGCACGAGTCAGGAGGTAGTTCAGTCTACTATAGTATATACAAGCTACTTTCCCTCAATATAGGAGGGATGATATTGAGGTACCCATATCCTTGCCATAGGAGACAAATGGGTTAGATTTTGAGAATATACCATGAAGGCTAGGTATAGTTGATCTAAGGTGCATAGTGGCATCTATGGCTTGGTGGGTAGGTTTACATCCCATGATAGAGGTCAAGATGCCACCACTAGATTTTTAAGGGCTGATGAGAGAGAGAAATGTAGCTATATAGGCATGACATGAAAAGATATAGGGATAAGATGCATTAGTGTAGGCTCAAGATGTGGTAGAGCAGGCTTGAGATATAACTCAGGCATAGATATTGGTTTTATAAGAACAAGTGGTGAAATTGCAGAGATAGGTAGAGCCATCACAGGGCTAGATCAAGGTGTTATAGGGCCAGGTTACTACATTGACAATAGAGAGGGATAGTTTGAGAATAGCAGGTCAGGCTAATCCTCCTCCTCCACCATAGGGACTAGTATAGGTTGGGCCTTCAATAGGTGGGATGGGACCACAACAGATTATATATCTAGTGAGGTAGACTATTTCCCTTGATGAGATTGCTTATTATGATAGGGCCTTCATGGAGTTCCCATAGATTTAGAGGTATTCTGAGGTTAGAGAGTAGGAAAGATCAGTGCCATGTTCCATAGCTTCTAGCTCATATAGACATAGATAGGCAGAGAGTGGTGATGAAACTACTTCTTCATGACCACGTGGAGAGCCTCGAGGACTCTGAGTGTAAGAGTTTACTTTTTTATATATGTTATATGCACACTAGCCTGTGAGCCAAAGATGAGAGATGTATATTTTAAGAGAGAGATGATATTATGATGATGTATTGATGTACATGTATGTTGAACATATATATATATATATATATATATATATATATATATATATATATATATATATATATATATATATATGAGATGTATATTTATTATGATTTTGAGATGTGTTTATTTTGATTTGTGATGATGTTGATGTGGATGGTTTTTTTTATGTTAATGTTGAGCATGTTAGTTCAGTTAGACTAGCATTTCCCATATGTGTGATGGTATATACATAATTGATTTGTTCACTTCATCTTAGAATTTTTCCATATTTGTGATGGTGTATGCTTAAAATGAATAGGTTGGTTATGTTATTTTATTTCAACATTTTTCCACATTTGTGATGGTGTATGCTTAAAATAAATGGAGTGGGCTTGATATTGTTTGTGTGATGTTTTCATCTTAGTAGAGAGATCAACATGTGATTTGGATGGGAAAATAAAGAGGCATAATTCTCATGTATTGGTAAAAACCATAATCATAACATAAATAGGATCAAGAATATGAGCCTCTTTCATGAATTACGTTATTGGACCATTTTATTTGTTAGAGAAGCATCATGTTCACCTTATGTTAAGAAAGTTTAAAGTCACTTGAAAGAGTATGAGGGAAAAAAGGTTAAATGAGTGAAAGTGTTTAGGTAGCATAACCTTCGAAGTGGGGATGATATGCCCCTGCTATGGGTGACTTGAGAGCAACTATAGGCAAGTCCATGACTTAAAGATTATTCTTTTTTTTATATGTGTAAGTTGATCAATGTGGGAAGCCTATAATGAGATTTTGTATTTGTTTAGGTCATATGAATTTGATCAATATGAGAAGATTTTTATTTGTATTTCTATCTGAGAAAAAATCTTGGCCTAGCCATCCTTTAAGGTAGTGGTCTAAGCACTTATTTTAGAGTTTAAATAGTTGTCCTTCAAGCGAGTAGTCTATTGATAGTAGTAAAGAGAAGTTATGTAGTCATCCTTCAAGAGAGAAATATACATTGAGAAACATGACCTTAGATATTATAACTTGTCTACATATCCCATTTTTTTTTGCTTTTAGTCATGGACAATTCTATAAAAGCTTAGGATTTTTCCAATTTTGAGGGAAAAACCATAACACCTCATAAGTTAACTAAGTGTGTAGGAATAAGGGTTAAGAGAAATGAGATGAATGTAATAGGGGTGCTCAAGGGATGATCTCAAGCTAAATATTAAGTGAAATGATGCTTATTTAACAAAAGAATGGTCACAGATGTAAGGCATTTAAAGGCTTGGGTTCTGACCTTCCTTCGAGAGAATACAAGCGATAAGTTCCTAAGCCATACTTGTGAGTTATGATATAGGGTCCAAGATCATTAAGAGAAAACTTACCCCATTTGATTTTTTCCATGTTCATCACATGTTGATTTTCTTTTAAGATAAGATCACCAATATTGAAATCTTGCTCTTTGAGGTTTTTATTGTAAGCATGTTTGATACACTTTTGATAGATTTGGAGGTGGGTGAGGGCTATGAGATGATGCTCATAAAGTAACTCAAGTTGAGCCAAATGTTCTTGATTGGATTCATCATTAGTAAGTATGTCTTTTATAGAAATGCGAAGAGAAGGAATCTGAACCTCAAGAGGAAAAATAGCCTCCATTCTATACACCAAGGAAAAAGGGGTAGCACCTATAGGGGTTCGAATGCTAGTGAGATAAGCTCATAAAGAAAAATAAATGTGTGTGTCAATCCTTGCCTGTATCATTTACTACCTTTATGAGGATTTTGGTCATGTTTTGTTAGAATCTTCTACCTATCCATTTGCTTATGGATAGTACATCGATGAGAAGCTTAATTTAATTCTAAATGTATCACAAATACTTTAGACAATTTTGTTTTTGAAAGATTTATCATTATTTGTTATAATTTTATGAGGGACACCAAAATGATAGATGATGTGATGGTTGATAAAATCAATAATTTTATCAGCCTTAGTAGAGATAAGAGGAATGGCCTTGACCCACTTGGTGAAGTATTTAGTGGTAGTAATGATAGAATGATGATAGAGGGAGGAATGAGGGTTAATCTCCCCAATTAGATATAAGCCCCATTGGGAGAAGGACCAAAAGTATTTGGCAACTTATAATGCATGACTTAGAACATGAAAGAGGTTTTCATGTTGTTGACATTTGATGCAACATCGAATGTAATCAACACAATCTTGATAAAGTGTTGGCTAATAATAGCTGAGTCAAAGGATACACTTGGTAACTCCATGACCATTGAAATGTCCACCACAAATGCCATCATGGAATTCCTTAAGAGCGAAGGGAGTCTCAGTACTAGTGAGGCATCTAAGGAGGAGACCATCAAAACCTCACTTATAAAGAAGTCCCCCTAGCATAGTGTAATGAGCTACATATTTTATGAAGGCACATCTCCCATTATTAGAGAGATTAGAAAGGGTAATAAAATAGGAAAGATAATCCTTGAGTTGCTTGTACCATAAGTCATATGGGTTGGATGTTACATTCTTGATGAAGAGGATGTTAGTTGATGCATAAGAGGGTAATGTTAAGCGATGCATGGTGACATAGCTTTTTGAGAAAGAGGATTACGAGCGTATGTGTGAATCAAGTGAATCCATTATGTCAGTAAACTCATTTTTAGATAAAGAAATAGTTTGTAATAAATAAGATTCAAATGATCCTAATAACATTTCTACATGATGTTTATACCACTATAGAATTTCATTTTTTCATAGGTAGGAACCATTAACCTAGTTAACCACTAGCTGAGAATCACCAAAAATGGTTATGGATTTGATACCCAAGAAGAGAGCTATTTGAAGCCCTAATATCAAAGCCTCATATTTGGCCATATTATTAGTACATTCAAAATCTAGTTTAAATGACAAAGGCATAGGCTCACCATCTAGAGGAATAAGAATGACCCCCATACACCCACCATATTGATATTTAGATCCATCAAAGAACATCATCATTTAATAAGAGATGTCATCTATGGAGATCATTGTGATGGATTCATCAAGAAATTTGAGGTTTGAAGGTTGGTTGCCAGGTAAAGGGGTGGCAGCTAATTGGTCAATGATTTTTTACCCTTTGATAGACTTTTATTGAATAAACTCTAAGTCAAATTCAACAAGAAGCATGAGATAGTGAGCTACACATTGGTTGTGATATGGCTTAGAATGCATGTATTTGAGGGGATCAGTATGGGTGACCATGTAGGTTTTGTGATTTATAAGATAATGGTGGAGCTTGGAGGCTAAAAAGACCAATGCAAGGAATTTTTTTTAGTATGGGTATATCAAGTCTCATAATCAATAAGTGTGTGGCTTATGTAGTAAACCCCCTATTTTTGATTGTTATCATCTTGATGTGTAATCATGGAACCTAAAGAATGGTCTATTATAGAGATGTCAAGGTAGAAAGGCTAATTTTCCTTAGGTGGAATAAGAACTGGTGGGGAAAGGAGATATTTTTTGAGTGCATCAAAAGCTTCCTAACAATCTATTTGCCAATGGAAGGAGACATCCTTTTTGAGGAGATGGTGAAAGGTTTGGAAACAATTTGACAACTGGGAGATAGATCAGTGGATTAACTAAAATTTACCTTGAAGGATGTGGATTTGTTTTATATTAGCAGGTGGAGGCATCTCTAGTATTGCTCTAACCTTAGCAGGGTCAACCTTAATACCATGGAGAGAAATGATAAAGCCTAAAAGCTTACAAGAAATAACACCAAAGGCACATTTCTTTGGGTTTAGTCAAACATTAAATTGGAGGAGATGAGTAAATATGAGAGGGCATATTGATGTCAATGGTTGATTCATTTAACAAAGCTTATTTTTAGATGGGAGTGATCCTTGGATATAGGAATCATATACACCCATATATGTGAGAATAGTGTCATCATCTTGGAAATGGATAATGTTAATAGTGGGAGAGTCTTCATCAATTATTTTAGGATGAACGAGAGGAAGGGACCTTGTTTCCTTACCCTAGTGATAGGTGAGAGGCCCCAAATGAATATCATTTATTAAAAAAAAATTGTAAGGTAGAGATGCCTCTAATTTGGTAGGTGATGGTGGAGAAGAGGGTGGAAAAGGAGAGACTAGATCTTCAATAATTGGTACATGGAAAGTTTAAGTCAGTTTAGTTTGTTTGTCATAACCCACTCCATTCCTCTTTTTTGCATTTTTAATGGTTTGGCTCGTGGTATATTCAATAGGCGTATGGACACCTTGTTCATAATGACCTAAACCAAATCCTTTCTAGGAAAACCAATAGAGATAGGTGTGTGTGAAACTAGGCTTGCTCAGGAAAGAGAAGTAATAGGGAAATGGTTGTGGCAAAGAGGATGGATTGCTGACATCAGGAGCTTGATCAATTCCCCCATATGTGAAATTAGTTTGAAGGTTAGGGGGGCCATAAGGGATGGCCTCCCAATGTGGGGATCATAATTTGGGTGCATGTGAAGCTTTCCTTATTATTTTGGAGTATATAACATGTCAAGCATCAATAAATGATATTCTCTGAGTGACAAACATTTAATAATTTCTTCCATGGGATCTGTGTTAATAATTTATGTTATTGGTATATATGTAATTAGGGTAGTGGAGCTTGTGGAAGCTTCAGAAGTATCATGCAGAGAAGATGATGTCTTTAATAAAATGAGAACATCATTAGGACTTTATGTCATGTTACATGTTTTAAACAAAGGTGGGTCAGTGGGTATAACATGCACTTGCTCATCATGTTCAAACTTGACATAGTAGTGCAAAGTTGAGGGTAAACATGCCAAACACATATCCAAGGTCATCCAAGTAGGATGTTATATTATAACTCTCCTTCTACAACATAGAAGAGTTTGGGAATTGTGTGGGGACCTACACGGATATGTAAGACAATAGTGCCCACTATAGTAGTTGTGGTATCATTAAAAGAGTAGATTACAATGTTAGTTTGAGACATGTAATTCTCAAGAAGAGCTAGTTATTTGTTGGCATGGGTGGAAATAATATTAATACTAGCTCCCCCATCGATCATGACTCTTTTTACATGAGTTTGATCAATATATGTAGTAATAAAAAGGGTAGAATCTTGATCTTTAGGGTGTTGAAGTGGAATTTATGAATTACTGAAGGAAATCAAGGAGATGTAATTAAAGGAGCTAACTAAAGTTGTAAGAGGTTGGGGATCATCAGGTTGTACCTCAATTGCTTTCAAATCACTAATCAAAGCTTGATGGTGTTGGGGTGAGTTTTGGATTAACTCATACAAAGATATTTTCATAAAATTTTGGTGAAGTTGTTTTACCATCTAACTTTGAATAACAACCAAAGATGTTAGTTTAGGGACACCCAAATTGGAAATATTAAGATTAGGAGGAGAAGTGCCTTTGGAAAAGGGATGAGCCCAAGGTGCAAAAACTTTTACCTTACATTTATCCTTTTGGTTTTGTGACTGTGTGGCCACATTAACTATGTTGATCTGAAATATAGGTGAAGGAGGTGGAAAAGGGGGTATGATCACATCATTGGGTTTGAATTTAGGTGGAATAGTAAGAAGAATTGTAGATGTCAAAGGTAGAATAATAGGAAGGTTAACAAGAGTATTAATAAAGAGAGCATCAACATCAAAGTATTGGTGAATGACTATTGTGAGGGTTTTACAACTCTCAGTATCATGTCTAGGTGAATGATGATATAGAGACACTTGTGTATCATTAAACCAAGATGTATTCATTTTAAGATGACTATAAGGCTTAATGGGAGGAAGATTTATTATGAAATATTGCAACAACTGATGTAGGAAAAACTCTAAGAGCCTGCGGGTGAGCTCACACTGATTGTGGTAATAGGAGTGGATACCTTCTTTTATTTAAGAGTCACAGGGATGATTTTTCATGGCACCTTGTTTGGTGGTGGTGGAGTTATGTGTTTTTATGACACTTTCTTAGTGTTATCTATCATGGTGTCAGATGTGAAAGGCCTTGATCCAAAACTCGAAAATCTTTGGCTGAAATATAATTCAAGAAACAAGAAAAACATAATGCTATCTCTAAGAAGAGATGTTTTATTGATCAAATTTGCAAACCCAAACATATGCCTATCTCTAAGAAGAGATGTCTGATTTCCATTTCAGGTTACATCTTAATTTATACATGTTTTGAAGGTGGGAGGAGGATGTGGAAGGTCACCAATATCGAGGGAGATCAAGTGGTTTAACTTCCACAATTTACAATAATACAAAATTTGAGGAATTACTATTTTTAGAAACTTACTATTTTTATAATATACTACTAAAATTGAAATTTGGGGAACTTTAGTTGGGTTTTTAAGGGTTAAACTTCATCAAGCAAAGCTCAATGCCATCTCATGATGTTCCCCTCATTATTATCTTTCCAATGGTTCAAACGATGAGTCAATTGGAGCTACGGTGTAAAAGTTATGGCTCCTAGAAGTTCTATCATCAATTGGGGAAGACCCGTCACCCGATTTATTGCCTAAATTATTGCCCGGATCAGGCCTACTAGGTGGCAAAGGTAGTAGTGGAGGTAAGTTATATTTTTGTTTTGATTGGATTGGTGATACTCTAACTAAAGTAGAGGGGTAAGGTCCCAAAATTGATTCTAAAGTTGAAGGTTGAAGATGGAAAGATCAATGAGATCTAGGAAGCTTAACATTTTTTTGTAGTTCAGGCCAATGTAGTTCTCTCAGAGCCTAGGGAAAAATATCTAAGGTATGGTTAAAAGTGTGTTAGGGTAAATGGGTAAAAAAGGATAGGTTGAAATAGGTCAAGGGACTTAAGGATTAAAAGATAGGTCATAGGGTTAAAGGTTAAGGGGATAAGCCATGAGGCTTAGAGTTATGATAAGCAGTTGGGCCTAGGGTGGAGAGAGAGGAAGTGAATCCTATGGTAGAGAAGGGAGAGTAGGTTAGATAGTTAGGTGGGTATATGGCTGAGATAACCTCAAAAGACCCCATGTCAACTAAGTGCTACCTACATAGCCTAGTGGAGGGCCTTAGACCAATGTAGTTATCCTAGAGAGAAGGGAAAAAGATGGTGAGAGATTATGTTAGAAAGTATGTGTCTTGAGTTGTGTGTGTATGGATGCAGGTGAGGCTAAAGTTGACATTGCATGATTGCCTATCAAGATTTTTGACACGGATGAGGAAGGATGTCACCCAAAATGAATGGGAGCACATGGCATCCATAAGGTTAGGTGGAATGTGATGATATTATAGAGTCACACAAGACATGAGTCTGATGATAACATTGATTGAGAGGTGGGATCATACCACCAACACCTTCCATCTATCGACTAGAGAGTTGATAGTGACTCAAGAGGATGTATACTTGATTTTATGGTTGCCACTCTAGGGTGAGGATATCTTCTCATATTTGAGAGAGGAGCATGTTATTCACATGGTTGCACTATTTGGAGAGCTTGTTAGCAAGGTGACCTATCACTCAACGAGCTTCACCTATAAGCCACTATACATTTTTGATGAGGAGCAGTATCGACTAAGCATCCTCATGATGATAGGGATTATCATGTATGCATTAAGAAATGAAGATGGTGGGAGATTTCCTATTACATTGATAGGTGTTCTAGCATAGATGGTTGAGTAGTGGACTGTATTTGCATGGAGACTAATTTTTTTGGCATAGTTATATAGAGAACTGTAGGGGTTGAGACTATGATGGTGATATAATTTATGTGTCAAACACTTACTTCATTGTTGTGTGTATGAGCATATCATGGTGACATGACCATTGGGGTTACCTACCATGATTCTAGCCGACTTTAGGGTGGTTTCAAATAGTGGAGAGATGGGATGGCCTAGACCTGAGTAGATGTCATAGTACATGATTTTGATTATTATAGGCACATGATAGAGGGTTTGATCCCTAAATATATTATGTGGAGACCCTACTTGATATACCCTTCATTCAGAGGACATTCATAGTAGCTTGTTGGATTACAAAGTTCATTAGGAGTTAAAGGGAGATGAACTGATGAGCTAGAGATTATCCCATAGCACAGGTTAGGAGGCAATTAGGCCTACTATATGACATACCAACTACATTCCCTTAATATAGGAGGGATGATATTGAGGCATCCCTACCCTTTACACAAGAGATATATGGGTTAGATTTTGAGGAGCTACCAATAGGGCTGGGTGTAGTTGATCTAAGGTGCACAGTGGCATATATGGCTTGGTGGGTAGGTTTACATCCCATGGTAGAGGTCAGGAGGCCACCACTAGATTTGTTGGGGCTGATGAGAGAGAGATATAATTTTATAGGCATGGAATGCAGTGATATAGGGATAGGATGTAGTAGTGCAAGCTCGAGATGTGGCAGTGTAGACTCAAGATACAACTCAGGCATAGATATTAGTTTTATAGGGAAAAGTGATAATGCATAGATAGGTTAGGGCATTACAAGGCTAGATCAAGGTGTTATAGGGTCAGGTTACTACACTGATAGTAGAGAGGGATAGTTTGAGAGTAGCAGGTCAGGCTACTCCTCCTCCACCACAGGGACTAGTACAAGTCAGGCCTTTAGTAGGTGTGATGGGACCACCATAGACTATATATTTAGTGAGGTATAATACTAACTTTGATGATATTTTTTATTAGGAGAGGGCCATCAAGGAGTTCCCACATATTTAGAGGTATTCTAAGTTCAGAGAGCAGGAGAGATTAGTGTCACATGCCACAGCTTCTAGCTCATGTAGATGTAGATAGGAAGAGAGTGATGATGAAACTACTTCATGACCATGCAGAGAACCTTGAGGAATTTGAGTGTCAGAGTTTACTTTTGTTATATATGTTATATGCACACTGACCTGTGAGTAGAAGATGAGAGATGTATATTTTGAGAGAGAGAGATGATATTATGATGATGTATTGATGTACATGTATGTTGAGCGTATATATATGAGATGTATATTTATTATAATTTTGAGATGTGTTTATTATGATTTATGATGATGTTGATGTGGATGATTATTTTTATTTTTTAATGTTGAGCATGTTAGTTGAGTTAGACTAGCATTTCCCATATGTGTGATGGTATATTCATAGATGATTTGTTAACTTCATCTTATCAGTTTTCCATATTTGTGATGGTGTATGATTAAAATGAATAGGTTGGTTATGTTATTTTATTTTAGAATTTTTCCACATTTGTGATGCTATATGCTTAAAATAAATGGAGTAGGCTTGATATTGTTTATGTGAAGTTTTCATCTCAATAGAGAGATCGACATGTGATTTGGATGGGAAAATAAAGAGGTAGAATGATCGTGTATTGGCAAAAACCACAATCATAACATAAATAGGCTCAAGAATATGAGCTTATTTCATGATTTGCATCATTGGACCATTTTGTTTTTTAGAGAAGCATCATGTTCACCTTGTGTTAAGAAAGTTCACAGTCCTTTGAAAGAGTATGAGGGGAAAAAGGGTAAATGAGTGAAAGTGTTTGGGTAGCATAACCTTAAAAGTGGGGATGATATGCCCCTACTATGGGTGACTCAAGAGTGACTATAGGAAATTCCATGACTTAAAGATTTTTTTTTTTTTGTAAGTTGATCAATGCAAGAAGCTTACAATGGGATTTTGTATGTGTTGAGGTCATATGAAGCTAATCAATATGAGAAGTTTTTTATTTTTATTTTTGTTTAAGAACAAAACTTGGCCTAGCCATTCTTCAAGGGAGTGGTCTAAGCTTTTATTTTTGATTTTAAATATCTACCCTTCAAGGGAGTAGTCTATTGATAGTAGCAAAGAGAAGTTACGTAGTTTTCCTTCAAGGGAGCAGTCTACATTGAGAAACATGACCTTAGAGATTAGAACTTATCTACATATCCCAATTTTTTTTTGTTTTTAGTCATGGACAAGTTTATAGAGGCTTATAAGTTTTCCACTTTTGAGGGCAAAACCATAGCACCTCGTAAGTTAACTAAGTGTGTAAGAATAAGGGTTAAGAGGAAGGGAGATGAATGTAATAGGGGTGCTCAAGGGATGAGCTCAAGTTAAATACGAGTTGAAGTGATTCTTATTTAAAAAAATAATGGTCATAGGTGTAAGGAATTTAAAGGCTCGAGTTCTAGCCTTCCTTCGAGAGAAGACAAGCGATAAGTTCCTGAGCCATACTTGTGAGTTATAATGTAGGGTCCAAGCCAATTAGGAGAAAAATTACCCCATTTTATTTTTTCCATGTTCATCACATGTTGTTTTTATTTTAATATGAGATCACCAATATTGAAATATCACTCTTTGAGGTTTTTATTGTAAGTGTGTATGATATGCTATTGATAGATTTGGAGGTGGGTGAGGGATATGAGATGATTCTCATCAATAAATTCAAGTTGATTAAAATGTTCTTGGAAAAAGTTAGTGTTAGTAAGTATGTCTTTTAGAGAAATATGAAGAGAAAGAATATGAACCTCAAGAGGCAAAACAACCTCTATCCCATACACCAAGGAAAAAGGGGTAGCACCTGTAGGGGTTTAAATGCTAGTGTGATAAGCCCATAAAATAAAATAAATGTGTATGTGTGTCAATCCTTGCCTGTATCATTGACTACCTTTGTGAGGATTTTGGTCAATGTTTTGTTATAATCTTCTACCTATCCATTTTCTTGTGGATAATACGATGATGAGAAGCTTAATTTAATTATGAATGTATCACAAAGACTTTGGATAGTATTTTTTTTGTAAGATTTTTCATTGTCTATTATAATTTTATAAGGGACACTAAAATGATAGATAATGTGATGGTTGATAAAATCAACAAATTTTTCAACCTTAGTGGAGATAAGAGGAATGGCCTCAACCCACTTGGTGAAGTATTTAGTGGTCGTAATAATAGAATGATGATGGAGGGAGGAATGAAAGTTTGAGAAGAACCTCCTATAGTAGATTACCTCCTACAATAGATTTAATCAAAATATGCAAAAATAAAATAACTCTTATGAATAACAGAAACACAAAAAGCTTATATTGATCGCAGGCCACTTCGAGGGGATAACCTCCTTTGAGTAAGCTAAATACAATAAATTCATGGATGCCTTCATTGGGCCTCAACACTTACTTATATACTAACTCTATTCTAACAACTACTACTTCCCTTCTATGTGGGATAATTCAAATATGCTCTAAGGGATGACTTACAAAGCATATGCATCCATAGCAATTATTACACTAATACTACAAAGATAAGGGTAAGGCACGGGTTCCTAACATCTCCTCCCCCTTAGAAAAAGCTTTTCCCTCAAAGCTTAAAATGTGGGAATTTTTGTTAAACCTGGAAGAGTGGTTCCCATATTGCATCTTCTAGTTGCATGTTGTGTCATTGGATTAAGACCTCTGTGATGGATCAGGATCGAAGTTGGTGGGTGTGCCTGTCCAAGATTGCTTCTAGCTTGAGAAGGATGTAGCCTTCATTATCAAGTGCTGGTAAAACTATCTGCACTTGGATGTTGGATCCAAGAACTTACTTCAAACAAGAGACATAAAAGATGGGACAAACTTGGGAGGAAGGTGGAAGATCTAACTTGTAAGCAACTGACCCAATCTTCTAGAGAACCTTATATGGCCCATAAAACTTTGGAGCAAGCTTATAGCACCCTTTTAGTTTCAGTGATGATTTCTTGTATGGCTATAGAAGAAGAAAGACCATATCACCTAGTTGACAGGTATACTTAGAGAGGTGTTGATCAGCTTGTTACTTCATTCAATTTTATGCCATGTGGAGATTGTCCCATAAGGTGAAGAAAATCTAATCCTAGTTTCAGAGAGTAGTGTTAACTACCTGAACTGGTGAGCTGCCAGGATTATATGGAAGAAGTGGTGGCGGTGCTTGACCATAAACTGCTTCATAGGGAGTCATTTTGGTGGAAGTGTGGTATGAGTTATTGTACCACCATTCAGCTAGGGGAAGCCACTTGGCCCATTGATGTTTCTATTCTAAATAAAAGCAATGAAGGAAGGTCTCCAAGCATTTGTTGACTATTTCTATTTGGCCATCTATTTGTGGGTGGTACCTAGAGCTCATTCTCAACTGTGTGCTTGTGCAATGAAATAGTTCCATCCAAAAATGGCTGGTGAAAGTGGCATCATGATCTGAGACAATTGAAGAAGGAATGCCATGAAGATAAAAGTTCTGATCCAAGAAAACCTGTGTGACTATGGAGGTTGTGTATGGGTGGTTGAGTGCATAAAAATGACTATATTTAGAGAGGCGATAAACTACGACTAGGATCACTGTCTTTCCCCCAGATTTAGGGAGGCCCTCAATGAAATCCATGGAAATATCTATCCAGATCCTAGTAGGAATGGGCAAAGGCTCGAGCAAACCCAGAGTCAATGTAGTTTCACCTTTGTTTCATTGGCAGGTATCACATTCGGCCACCATTTGTTTAATTTTGGCTTTCATGCCTTTCCAAAAGAAGTGTCAATGTGCCCACTCATAGGTTTTGAGAAATATTGAGTTTCCTTATGAGGGGGAAGCATGAATTTCATAAAAGATGGCCTAATGTAGGTCTAGACTTTGGGAAAGCACTAGACATCCCTTGTATCATAGAGAAGCACTGTCCCATGAATAATGTGGTACTACATAGGGGTTAGTGGCCAATTAATGAATGAGGTGGCATAAAGAGGGATAATTTGCATACCCTTGTTAGACAGATTCCAATCATTTTTGAATGGGTATGGAGATGGCAGAGAGGGAAGGCTGGTCCTCGAAGGTTCTTGAGAAAGGATCAACCACAAAATTATTTTTTCCCTTCTTATAAGTGATCTCATAATCATAACCCATGAGTTTTCTGACCCACTTTTGCTGAGATGGGGATGAGACCCACTATTCCAAGAAATATTTCAAAATTTGATGATCAGTTTTGATGCAAAAATGATTTCCCAGTAAGTAGGGTCTCTATTTTTGTACTTCATGTAAAATTTCCATCATTTCCTTTTCATATGTAGACAAAGCTAAATTGCAACCAAAAAGGGCTTTACTAGTGAAGGCAATTGGTCAGCCCTCTTGGAGAAGAATAGCACCCAAGCTGATGCCACTAGCATCACTTTCAATGGTGAAAGTTTTGGTGAAGTTTGGCAGTGCCAAAATTGGTGTGCTACACATAGCTTGTTTGAGTTTGACGAATGCCTGATCAGCTATTGCATCCCAGGTGAAAGCATCCTTCTTCAATAAGGAAGTCAAAGGAGCCATGGTCTTTCCATAATCTTTGAAAAACTTGTGATAGTATTTTTTCAAGCCTAAGAAACCATGAAGGCTTTTGAGGGTGGTTGGTTGAGGCCAATTCTACATAGCACTAATTTTTTTGGGTCCACGCGAACCTTATTGGCTGAAACAATGTGCCCTAGATAGTCAATTTCCTCCTAACCAAATGAACACTTTGATTGCTTGGCACATAATTGATTATCTACTAACAGTTGTAAGATCGGCCCATGTGTGGTTGTAGATCAAAATGTCATCAAAGAAAACTAAAATAAATTGATGGAGAAAAAGTTGAAAGATTTTATTCATGAGTGCTTGAAAAGTGGAAGGGGCATTTGTAAGGCCAAATTGCATGACAAGGAACTCATTATAACCTTCATGCATATAGAAGGATATCTTGGTAATGTCATCAAGATGCACTTGAATTTGATGATAGCCAGAATGTAGATCCAACTTGGAGAAGAATTTGGCCCCATGGAGCTCATCAATGATAGGAATTGGGAATTTATCCTTGATAGTGAGTTGGTTAAGGGCTCAGAAGTTAATGCAAAGGCACCATAACCCATATTATTAGTGGAAAAGAAGCACTGGGGAGGAATATGGGCTGGTGCTAGGGAAAATAACTCTAGACTTGAGGAGTTCCTAGATTAAGTTCTTAATTTTAGTCTTTTGCAGATGGGGGTAACGGTATGGCCAAATGTTGTGTGGGATGCTTCTTGGAAGGAGAGGAATGCAATGATCTTTAGGGAATTAAGGGGGAAAACCTACTGGTTCTAAAAAAATGGTTGCATGCTTATTGAGTATGGCTTGTAAATCTGTCGAGTGGTTAGTAATAGTGGGGGGCTGGAGTTGAATGGAATGTAGCTGTGTAATGACCCCATGTGAGCCTTTCTTCAAAAGTTTTTCCATGCGATGAGAACTGATGATGCTAGAAGATCTTGGTAATAACCCTTTTAAGGTGTGATTCTAACCATTATCTATGAATTACATCCAAATCTTAGAGAATTCCCATAAAATAGGTCCTAATGTGCGAAGCCATCATGCCCCTAAAACCACATCACACCCTCCTAAAGGTAGGGCAAACATATCAGAGTGAAAATTATAATCACCCATTGCATACGCACATTTCAACACTTCCCTTTACATGTTAATGTGACCCCATTAGAAATCATGACTTCAAAGCTAGAAAAAGGGTATACAAAGTAGTCTGCTACCTTAGCAATGCGAGGATCGATGAAATTATGAGTAATGCCCAAGTCAACAAGGATTTTGAGAGGGATCTTTTTGAAGCACCCTTTGACCTTTATGGTTTGGGGAGTGGTGACACCTGCTAATGCATGTACTAAGATATTAAGTTGAGTCTCTTAAACTATTGGGTCCTCTTCAGTGTTGGGTTCATCTTGAACATCTTAAAATTTTAGAATATTAGGCTCATTGTCCTGATATGGTGGTGACTCCACATCTAACAAGTAAAGTTTTTGTTGGATGCACCTATGACCCTTAACCCATTTGTCATTACAATTGTAACATAATCCTTTCTCTTTGTGAGCCCACATCGCTTCCTCAGTCAAGCACTTGATTGGTGTGGTTATGGTTACCCATTGATTCACTATGTTCTTTGCTGGTGAAAAGGTGGGAGGTCAATGCTGTGTGGAGAGTTTATCTTCTGCTAACTTAGCCAGACCCAAAGCATCCATCATATTTTCAAGTTGAAACATTTTTACCTCTGAGTGGATTATCTCTCTGAGGCCACTAACAAAGCATCTTTTGAAGAAGTCATTTGACAACCCTTTAATGTGATTAGCAAGTTTTTCAAATTCAATCTGATATTCATGAACAATCCCTGTTTGATGGAGTTTAGTGAGAGCTCCTATGAAATACTTAAATGCTGAGGGACCAAACCTACCCAGAATTAAGGATACAAAATTTGACTAATCAGGTTCATACCAATGGTACCACTAAGGTGCTTCTTATTCCAGATGAAAGGAAGTAATTAGGACTTTATTTACACAATAAGTATTATGGAGGTTGAAGAATTGTTCAACTTGATATATCCATCCTGTAGGATCTGTACCATTGAACCGTGGAAAGTCTAGCTTAGGTCCACATGAGAAGTTAGAATCAAAGGAGTGATGCTCTGAAGAAGACTCCTCCTTCGGCACTCTGTTGAGCAAGATGTTATTCTTGATTCAAGCCATGCATCATATCGGTTAACTCTGTAACTTGAGATTTCAATGTGGTGATTTCTTCCTCCATGATTTTTGTACCTACATGAGTGGTGACCATAACTATTTGTTAATAGCTGGGGATCCTTCACATTGTGTTTTTTTTGTTGCTATTTTTTTTGCTACTTCAAAAATGGATTGTCTACAACTGTGTGGTTAGAAATATCCTCAACTATGGATATGTTTTTATTTGCTCTCAAAACCTGATAAGTTGGATATGGACCCCAAGTTTGTTTGGCTGCCTAATTTAAAAATTCTCTCTAGCCACCAAAGCTGTTTGATCAAGTACCGCTCTCTAAAAAATTTTGGCCATAGGTTTACCCCTTAATGATAGCTTTTGGTTTACCTCACAGGAGGGAACTAGTCAATCGAGAAGGTGCTGTTGCCCTTTTTATTGGTAGGTCCTCTCAGTGGGCCAGCTACTTCAGAGTTCCTATGGTACTCCTCAAAATGAGTTTTAGGGATTATGCCCAAGCACTTCCCATAGTTAAGTGGATAGGTATTTACCTAGTCTGAAATGATGGAACCTGCAATGAAAAAAATTCTTGCTAGAAATGGCACAGCTCCTAGAAAGCCCTACTTCAAAAATAATTGCTCCAAATCTACCCACAAAGCTAAGAAAGTGCTCTGATACTAGATGAGAAGAACCTCCTGCAACATATTACCTCCTACAATAGATTTAATTGAAATATGTGAAAATAAAAGAACTCTTATGAATAACAGAAACACAAAAAGCTTATATTGATCGCAAGCCACTTCGAGAGGGCAACCTCCTTTGAGCAAGCTCAATACAATAAATGTGTGGATGCCTTCATTGGGCCTCAAAACTTACTTATATACTAACTCTATTCTAACAACTACTACTTCCCCTGTATGTGGGATAATTCAAATATGCTCTAAGGGATGACTTACAAAGCATGTGCATCCATAGCAATTATTACACTAATACTGCAAAGAGAAGGGTAAGGCATGGGTTCCTAACAAAGTAAATCTCCTTGATTAGATATAATACCCATTGGGAGAAGGGTCATAAGTCTTTGGCAACTTGTAATGCATGACTTGGAACGTGAAGGAGGTTAGCATGTTATTGACATTTGACACAACATCAAACATAATCAACATAGTCTTGATGGAGTGTTGGCCAATAATAGCCGAGTCAAAGGATACTCTTGAAAACTGCATGACCATTAAAATGTCCACCATAAATGTCATCATGGACTTCCTTAAAAGCAAAGGGAGTTTCAATACTAGTGAGGAATCTAAGGAGGAGATCATCAAAACCTTACTTGTAGAGAAGTCCCCTTGGCATAGTGTAATGAGTGACATGTTTTATGAAAGCACATCTCCCATTATTGGAGATATTAGATGGGGTAATAGAAAAGGAAAGAAAATCCATGAGTTTTTGGTACCATAAGTCCTATGGGTTGGATGTTACATTCCTGATAAATAGTATGTTAGTTGATGCATAAGAGGGTAATGTTAAGCAATGCACAGTGACATATATTTTTGAGGAAGAGGATGAAGAGGTTATGTGTGAAGCAAGTGAAGCCATTGTGTCAGCAAACTTGATTGTAGATTGAGGAACAATTTGTAAGAGATAAGAGGCAGATGATCCCAATAGTGTATCTACATGATGTTTATACCACTATAATTTTTTTTTGCATATGTAAGAACCATTAACTTGCTTAACCACTAGCTAAGAATCACTAAAAATGGTTATGGATTTGATACCCAAGAAGAGAGCTATTTAAATCCCTAAGATTAAAGCCTCATATTTGGCCATATAGTTAGTACATTCAAAATCTAGTTTAAATGACAAAGGCATAGGATCACCATCTAGAGGAATAAGAATGACCCCTAAACCCCCACCACATTGACATTTAGATCCATTAAATAACATCATCATTTGATAAGAGATGTCATTAGTGGAGAGCATTACGATGGATTCATCAAGAAATTTGAGGTTTAAAGGTTGGTTTTTAGGTAAAGGGGTGGTGGCTAATTGGTCAATGATTATTTTCCCTTTGATAGACCTTTTTTGAATAAACTCTAATTCAAATTTAGCAAGAAGCATGAGCTAGCGAGCTACACATTGGTTTTGATATGGCTTGGAATGCATGTATTTATGGGGATCAATATGGGTGACCATGTAGGTTTTATGATTTAGAAGATAATGGCAAAGCTTGGAGGATGAAAAGACCAACATGAGATAATGTTTTTCAATATGGGTATATCAAGTCTCATAATCAATAAGTGTGTAACTTATGTAGTAAACTTCCTATTCTCAATGGTTATCATCTTGATGTGCAATCATAGCACCTAGAAAATGGTCTATTATAGATATGTAAAGGTAGAAAGGCTAATTTTCCTTAGGTGGAATAAGAACTGGTGGGGAAATGAGAAATTGTTTGAGTGCATCAAAATCTTCCTAGCAATATGTATTCCAATGGAAGGAGACTTCCTTTTCAAGGAGAAGGTGATAGGATTGGCAACGATCTGACAACTGGGAGATGAGTCGATAGATTGACTAAAGTTTGCCTTGAAGGTTGCAGATTTGTTTGATAGTAGTAGGTGGAGGTATCTCTAAAACAATAAAGCCTAAAAGCTTATAGGAAAGAACACCAAAGACACATTTCTTTGGGTTTAGTCAAATGTTATATTGGAGGAGATGAGTAAATATGATTTTGATAATTTTCAAGTGATCTTGGCAAACTTTAGACTTTCCAAGTAAATCATCCATGTAATCTTCCATAATTTTGTGTATGAGATCATGGAAGATGTAAACCATAACACGTTGGTAGGTGGCACCAGCATTCTTTAGACCAGAAGGCATGAATCAATAACAAAAGGTCCCCCATGGGGTAATGAAGGTTGTATTGTGTTGATCCTCAAGAGAAATTAGGATTTGATTATATATAGAGAACCCATCCATAAGTGATAGCATCTCATGGCTGGTTGTTAGATCAATAATTTAGTCGATACTTGGCAATGTGAAGTCATGTTTTGGACACACGAGGTTTAAGTCATGATAATCAGTGTAGATGTGGATTCCACTAATCACTTTTGTGATAGGAAAAATATTGGAAATCCATTTCAGGGAGTCGATGGGTTGGATAAAGTTAATAGAAAGGAGGCATTGGAGCTTTTCTTTGAGAAGGAGATCAGTATGAGGATGCATCTTATGAAGCTTCTACTTAACATGTTTAATATCTTGATTAGTGACAATGTTATGGGTGAAAATAGAGGGGTTAATACCAAGTATTCCATTATAAGACCAAGCGAAGGATTTTCTATGGTTATTAATAAATGTGGCATAAGCAGCTTGTTCAAAGGAATCCAAAGATTGGCTAATCTTAAGGATGTGGGGGTTATCATGAAAGGGAAAGTTGATGTCAATGATTGATTTATTTAACATAGCTTGTGTTTTGGATGGGAGTGATGATTGGATATAAGAATCATCTGAACCTATGTATGTGAGAATAACATCATCATCTTGACATTGGACAATGTTAATAATGGGAGAATCTTCATCAATTATTTTAGGATGAATGATATAAAGGGACCTTGTTTCTTTACCTTGGCGATAGATGAGAGTCCCAAAATGGATAGCATTTATTGAAAAAAAATTTATAAGGTATAGATACCTTCGATTTGATAGGTGATGGTGGAGAAGAGGGTGGAGAAGGAGAGACTGGCTCTTCAATAATTGGCACATGGGAAGTTTTAGTGAGTTTAGCTGGTTCACCATAACCCACTCCATGCCTCTTTTTAGCATTTTCAATGGTTTGGATAGTGGGATATTCAATAGGTATATGGATACCTTGCTCGTAATGACCTAAACCAAATCCTTTTTAGAAACATTGATAGAGATAGGTGTGTGCAAAACTAGGCTTGCTCAGGAAAGAGAAGACACAAGTAAATGGTTGTGGCAAAGAGGATGGATTGCTAACAGTAGGACCTTGATTAATTTCCCCAAATGTGAAATTAATCAAAGGTTAGGGGGGCCATAAGGAATGACCATCATAATGTGGGGATCATAATTTGGGTGCATGTGAATCTTTCTATATTCTTGTGGAGTATAAAACATGTTAAGCATCAATAAATGATATTCTCTGAGTGATAAATGTTTAAAAGTTTCCTCCATGGGATCCATGTCAGGAATTTGTGTTGCTCATATCTGTGTAACCAAGGTAGTGGAGCTTGTGGAAGCTTTAGAAGTATTATGCAGAGAAGATGATGTATTTAATAGAATGAGAACATCATTGGGACTATATGTTATGTTGTATGTACTAAACAAAGGTGGGTTAGTAGGTATAATATGCAATTGCCTATCATGTTCAAACTTGACACAATGGTGAAAAGTTTAGGCTACACATGCCATAACACGTATCCAAGATCATCCAAGTAGGATGTTATATTGGAACTCTCCTTATATAACATAGAAGAGTTCAATAATTGTGTGGGGACCTACATAGATATGTAAGACAATAGTGCCCATTGTAGTAGCTATGATATCATTAAAGGAGTGGAGTACCGCATCGATTTGAGACATGTAATTCTTAGGAAGAGCTAGTTATTTATAGGCATGGGTGGAAATAATATTAATACTAGCTCCCCCATTGATCATGACTCTCTTGACATGAGTTTGATCAACATATACGATAATAAAAAGGGTAGAATCTTGATCTTCATGGTGTTGAAGTGGAATTTCCAAATTACTAAAGGAAATTAGGGATATGGAATTAAGGGAGCTGACCAAAGATGCAAAAGGTCAAGGATCATCAGGTTATACCTCAACTACTTTCAAAGCACTAATCAAATCTTTACGGTGTTGGGGTGAGTTTTGGATTAACTCATAAAAAGACATTTTCATAAGAGTTTGGTGAAGTTGTTTTACCATTGAGCTTTGAATAAAATTTGAAGATGTTAGTTTAGGGACACCCAAAATGGAAATCTTAGGATTAGGAGGAGGAGTGTCTTTGAAAAAGGGATGAGCCCAAGGAGTGGCAACTTTTTCCTTACCTTTATCCTTTTGGTTTTGTGACCGTGTGGCCACATTAACTGTGTTGATCTAAAATATAGGTGAAGGAGGTGGAAAAGGGGGTATGATCACATCTTTGGGTTTAAATTTAGGTGGAACAGTAGGAGGCATTGTAGATGTTAGAGGTGAAATAATAGGAAGGTTAACGAGAGTATTAACAAAGAGAGCATCAACATCAAAGTGTTAGTGAATGACTGATATGAGGGCTTTACAAATCTCAGTATCATGTCTAAGTGAATGATGATATATAGACACTTTTGTATAATTAAACCAAGATGGATTCATTCCAAGAAAACTATAAAGCTTAATGGGAAGAAGAGTTATTATGGAAGATTGCAACAATTGATGCAGGAAAAAGCTCTAAGAGCCTGCAGGTGAGCTCACACTTGTTGTGGTAATAAGAGTGGACACCTTATTTTGTTTAGGAGTCATAGGGGTGATTTTGTGTGGCACCTTGTTTGTTGGTGGTGGAGTTACATGTTTTATTAACACTTTCTTGGTGTTAGGTATCATGGTGTCAGATTTGAAAGGCCTACTAGGTGGCAAAGGTAGTAGTGGAGTTAACTTAGCTTTTTGTTTTACTTGGATTGGTGATACTCCAAATAAAGTAGAGGGGTTAGGTCCCAAAATTGATGGTAAAGTTGAGGGTTGAAGAGGGAAAGATATGTAAGATCTAGGAAGCTTAACATTTTTTTGTAGTTCAGGTTGTGAAACTCTAACTTGGGGTTGGAGAGTTAGATCTAGTTTCACCTATGGATGAATTAGATTTGAGACAAGGTGTATGCCTAAAGGCTTGATTTTATTTAATGTGGAAAATTCATATGAGGGTGAGGGTTATGACATAGATAGATGAAATTTTGGTGATTTTGGTGAAGAAACTCTGGCTTTGTCAAAGACCTTGGGGTAAAGGGTAGAGAGAGGGTTGGTGGTAAAGTTTGACACTCTTTATGTTGAATAACGAGTTTTAAGTCAATCCCAAAATGCCACGTGATCTAGCTTCATGGAGTTAAGAAATTCTAGACTTTTCACCAACCATGAGAAGGGTTTAGATGAAGTTGACATAGGCCTTGTAGTTGCATCTTTAAAATGCTGAGGTGTTTGAGAAAGAGGGAAATTTTTAGTCTCTACTACTTCAGGCCAAAGACAAGAAAGAGTTGTAATAGGGTCTTCTTCGACAGTGATAGGAGAAGATGCATGGTCTTCCATGGGTGGATGAGAGGTAGGTGAATAGGGTTCTACAAGGTGGTAAAGCGTAAGTAGTATTTCTCCCTCAACATGTGGGTAAGGTATAGGTAAAGTATGATCTGCCATAAGTAAAATAAGTGGTGGAATTAGAGTAGGCACAATAGGTCTCTCATCTAATGTAGGAGTGGATAACACTGACTCTTCAAGGTGCAAAGGTGGAGTAGATGGGATATTACTCTCTATCAACAGAGGAGAGGTAGGCAAAGAGGGTTCCTTAAGAGGGTATAACATAGGAATGATGTTCCCCTCAACATGTTTTTATGGAATGGGTAAGGCATGGTCTTGATAGGTAAAATAATAAGTAATATTGGTGCAAAAGGCACTGGCAATACTAGCTCCTCCAGTGGAAAAATAAGTGGCAAAGGAGGCTCTTCCTCACATAGGAGTGGGATGGGTGAAATAGGCTCTTCTACTTGGGGAAGAAGAATGGGAAAAAAAATGCCACTGGTTGTGGGGGAGGGGTTGATAAAATGAAATGGGTCCCTCCTGTTGTGGGAGAGGTTGAACTAGAGGTAAATGAAAGACCATATTAACCATATTGATATTATGATCACATGAGTTAATCATGGTTTGAATAATATTTTGATTGGGTGAATGGTTAGGAAAAATTTGTTTGAACACATCCATATTTTGATTAGGGGGCACATTAGGATTATCCAAGATGAGATCACCCCTATCAAGCATGTCTTGAACAATGTTCTTGAATGTCTTATAGTTATTAGAATTGTGGCCTTTAACTCAATGGTAGCCACAAAACTCATCTTCCTTGTACCAAGTTGGAATAGGATGGGAGGGGTCAAACTGTATAGGAGGTTTGATTTGAGGAAGGGTTATGACACCTTGTTGCAATAGTTTTTTCCAAAATAGATGTATATGAATCCCGAATAGGAATGTATTATCTTTATTCATATCATTGTTGGAATTTCTTGGTCAAATTTTGGGAAGTCAAGGAATTAGATTGGTTTGCGGTTGTGAAAAAAGCTAATTTGACGACCACCATGTTGGCAGAGATTTTAGATTTTTGGTTAGAAGGAGAATTTCTAGAAGAGGAGTCATTTAACTTGGAATTGGCATTCTTACTATGAAACTTGAATTTGCCTTTGTCTATAGCTTGAATCTTGAGTTTTTGCACCACTGTAAAGGCCTCATCAAATGTGCAAAAAGTTTATACTTGAAGTGTGGATGAAATGTGTTTAGCACATGCCCTTGAGAAGATCTCCATGAGCTCAGGTTGGGGTAAGGAGAAGGAGAGTTGATTGATCAAGCCTCTCCAATGAGATACAATATATGTGATAGACTCGTCATCAAATTGTCTAATAGAATAAAGGTCTATAATAGAAACATTTTTATAAATGTTAATAGAGAAATGGTCTAGGAATATTTGTGTGAGTTGGGTAAATGAGAAAAAAGAGTGATGAGGTATAGAGCTATACCAATCCAAGGTAGCACATGAAAGAGACATAGGGAAAGTACAAAGTAATAACACATCATCATGCCCTATTAAATAAAAAGCATGTCTAAATGCTCATAAATGTTATTATGGGTCCTCTTTACTCTAGAAATGAGTAAATTTGGGGAGTTCCCATTGGCTTGGATAAGGGTGAATAGGATAGAAGGATGGATGGATTCATTTCATATATGATCATAAGATAACACATTCTTTGAACCAGAAATAGATGTCTCTAGATTAGACATCTTATCCATCAGCATCTTAATGAGTTCTTGAAAGGGATTAGTATGTGAGATACCCCCTAAGTTATAGGGAACCTAATAGGAAGCATAGGAAGTGTATGACATAGCTTGTTGAGGTTGTGTTGGGGCAACATACGGATAATGAATCATAGGCTAGGGGTGAAAAGAAAAGGGGCTTATCTCATTGGGTTAGAGACTATGCTTTGGCTGGATGTTGTTATTATAGGTTGGGTTATTGACATGTTTAAATTAGATGAAAGGTGAGTCATAATTTGGGTAATTATAGGTGTGAGATTACATGAAATAGGTATCAACAAATTCTAAAATGGGGTGTGACTTAATTGAATTTCTTGTGGTTATGAAAGTTGGGAAGTCATGCTAGCATTTAGGTGGGATTGGGTAGTTGGTGATGCTAAACTTTGGACATTGTTTATGGTTGGGTTACTTGTCAAGGCAGTGGTTTGAGTAACCATGGGGAAAATAGTGGAAATAGATAAAACTAAAGTTGTCTCCATTAGAGAGGTTGACATACCATAGATTGGGTCACCTGAAGAATTGTAGGTTCAACTCATGGCAAGGTAATGCTAAAGGGCTGCCACATTATGATCAAGAAATTTAGAAAAATCTTGATCTCCTTCAGGCATAATGGGAATTTGGTTAGGGCTTGGAGTATGCTCCATGACAAAATTAGAAACAAGAAGAGAAGGTGGAAGTGGTTGTCAGCTTGCATAATTGGCAAGAATTTTGGTTTCATCTCACATCAATACCATGCAAGAAGAAGTAAGAATAATCTTAATACTCTGTATTAGTGACAGAATAAGGAAAAACTAGGTTTGAGTGTAGGTAAGTGGGTTGTTTTAGCTTGCTTTTTTGAGCAAATGAAAATTACATAGTCACTGACATCAGTCACTTGATCGATGTTGGTAGTAAAATTTTATTGATATCGATGGGATTAACTAATGTTGGTATCTAAAGTCTATTGATGTCGATATAGTTAACTAATGTCGATCATTGTGATAACTTGGGAGATGGAAAAATCCAATGTTTTAGTAATCCATAGGTAGAATCTAGGTAAAATAGAGGATAGAAGAGGTTTGTGTAAGAAGGAAGAAAACTAAAAAAACTTGATATAATAGGTTATACAAATTGAGTATTACAAATAGTGTTACTTTTGTGAATATTAACACTCTTTGTCTGAATGTTAACATTTATGGTCTTTTCCAATACATGAGCATTCTGCCTCTTTATTTTCTCATCCAAATCATATGTCGATCGCTTTACTGAGATGAAAATGTCACACAAATAATATCAAGCCTAATCCATTTATTTTAAGCATACACCATCACAAATGTGGAAAAATGCTAAAATAAAATAACATAACCAACCTATTCATTTTAAGCATACACCATCACAAATATGGAAAAATTCTAAGATGAAGTTAACAAATCAACTATGCATATACCATCACACATATGGGAAATGCTTGTCTAACTCAACTAGCATGCTCAAGATTAACATAAAAAATAATAATAATCATCCACATCAACATCATCACAAATCATAATAAATTCATCTCAAAATCATAATAAATATACATCTCATATATATATATATATATATATATATATATATGCTCAACATACATGTACATCAATACATCATCATAATATCATCTCTTTCTCAAATTATACATCTCTCATATCTATAATATTTAAATGAGTAAATGTTTTGCCTATGCTCTGAATGTTCTTCCTAGATCAACACTTTTTTTAGCTTGTATTGGTGATTTTTGGCATGCTCGATGGGACCTTAGAGTTTTCCTTGGGTTCATTGCTTATTTTAAGCATTCATATAGGTGTATTGTAGTGAAATCTTCATTTCTTGCACTTTGTCCTTCTTTTCTCTCTCAAAATGAAAAATTCAACATTTTATTTTCTGTTTAAGGATAATAAACTGAAATTCCTTCTTCCTTGCCACTCTTCTTCTCTCTTTGCCTTTAAAAGCAATTTATCATTTTTCTTACAAGTTAAAAGAATATCTTCTTTATTTTTTTTCTTGCATTCACATTAGGATAGTGAATTTCACTCTCTACTCCTATTTCATCTTTATTTTCATACAAATCTAAATATTTCAAATTTAGGTTTAAAACTCACTACACTTCATTGTTTGCTTGCTGCATATTAACTCACCTAGTTAATTACAAGCATTATGAATGAATTTTAGTGCACCTATGTTACACAAATAGATCACACTCACAAAAACAAACATCAAAACTCACTTGAGAGAAGGTCCATCAGAATTTCATCACCTGGTGGATCATCTTACCCTACTCGACTATCCTACTTGAATTTCACCACCAAGGGGAGAACCCACTCCATTCTTTAGCAGAGTATAAACTCTAGATAGAAGGTATATTTTGGCTAAGTGGCCTATCTTGGCTTTAGGTCTATGAAGTGCAGGGAGCAATCTCCTATAACAAGCCACATACTTGGTCTAAAACAAATTTCCTCTCGAGCACTAAAACTAACGTGAAACTAGCTCTAGATTGCTTTCTATTACCTTCGTTAAACAAATTCTCTTTTCACTATCTAATTAAGGCATAAGCCAACATGAGACTAAAATTAATCTCTAGAAATTAATAATTAGTGTCTATATGTTCTTATTTTTATTTTTTATTTCCTTCAATATTTTGGATTTGGTAAGGACATTTTTCCATTGATTCACAAAATCAACACTATTTATAATACTTAGTTTTTATAACCTATTATATCAAGTTTTTTGAGTGTTATTCCTTCTTAAAAAAACCTCTTCCATCCTCTATTTTACCTAGATTCTACCTCTAGATTACTAAAACATTATATTTTTCCATCTCCCAGGTTATCACAGTGACCGACATCAATTAACTATATCGACATCGATAGACTTTATCTATTGACATCAGTTAGTCCCACCGGGCATGACAAAAATGTTTTGGTAAAATTTGTCTATTTCAAGTCTAAATAAAAATAAAGAAGAAAGATAGGGATAAGTGATTAGAATGAACCTGGATTGGTTTGTGTGTTGTGTCTAGATGTTATGATCACTCCTCTTTGGCTGGGGAGGACTACCTGTAAGTAGAAAAGCACTACCACAAAATGTTTGTTAGTAGATATATAAGTGGGCTGCCAAGCTATGTACTTATTCCAAGAAGTGTCAAACGTCCTTAGAGATGACAGTCCACTTTTGAGGGTCAAAAGAGTAATAAATAACCAAGGGAGAGAAAAAAGAGAGTAAAAGAGAGATAATGTTACCATTATTCACAGCCTGACTACAACAAAAAGTAATAGAGTGTAGGTGGTATATTCAGTTTGTGTTTTGGAAGTTGTTTAGGTATGTCTTAAAAGGGTTATGAAATCTATAATTATCAACGTCAATGAGGAAGTAACTGATATCAATTAGGCTATCGAGGTCAATGAGGAAATGTGACTGATATCAGTTAGGTTGTTGACATCAGTAAGGGAGATAATTTTCTAAGAGTTTGTAAAAGGATTTTCTAGGTCTAGGAAATGGTTTTGGTTAGGTCTGTAAGGTTGGGGGAGAGTTGTGTGTGTGTGTGTGTGTGTGTGTGTGTGTGTGAGAGAGAGAGAGAGAGAGAGAGAGAGAGAGAGAGAGAGAGAGAGAGAGAGAGAGAGAGAGAGTAGTGTTTGGATGGATTTGGTCAAATGTTTGGGTGTGTTGAAATAAGGGGATATAAGTGGGGAAGATTTATAACTCCTTAACGTGGTTCAATCAGGAATGTGTAAAAGCAATAAATAGTAGATGTAAAGGAGTTGCAAAGTAAATACTTAAAAACTTATAAAATAAGTGATGTACTTAGCTGCAGTGGTGACTGAATGATAAGTGATTAATGGATGGCTCCTATTAGGTAGTCCAAACTGATGCCTTGAATATAGATAATAAGCAGGTGTTGCTAGTTCTCAAGAGCTTAGTTTCAGATCTAGATTGACTTATGCAAGATAACAGTAAGCCAAGATGTCAAAATTTGAATACAAAAAGCTTTTATGAAAATAAGAATGAGTTTTTTTAATTTCTATTGACTTGAACATAAGTTTGGATTTTGGCTTATATAACCAATGTCGATGATCCCATCGATTTCGGGCATGGCTTGATTGACGTCGAAGGCATTAGTATAGGTAAAACTACTATTTTTAATTATTCCTCATGTCAAGTGTGGTATCTTTTAGGAAACAATAGAAATGGGAGGTTAATAAGGATGTAATTGGTTAAGAATTCATTGTTTGGGGTGAAAATAAGTCTTGGGTAGTTAGGATAAGGGGATTAAGTCTTGGGGTGACTCATCAGGTGAGAATTAGTTTAAGACGAGGTGGCTAGGTAAAGTGGCAAAAGGGGTTTTTTATTAACTTAATTAAACATTTAAATTAATTAAATGTGTGAGGGGTAAAATCATGGGTTAGGGAGGCTAATCATTATTATTGAAATAGGGCTCAAGGGGTGTTTGGACACATGGAGTTACGTATGTGTGTAATGTAATTTTGGTGTCTACACTTTCATTGATGAAAATTTGAGTTCATTTAATGAGGTGTCTTGAATGGGAGGCATTTCATTGTCATCATCACTAATAATTTAGTCATTAAATTATCATCTAGGTCATTTTGAGTTTCATTTTAAATGTTATCATCATACCTTGACAATGGTGGAGATGGATTAGTTGACACATGTGGTGTCTCAAAATAAGATGCAATACTTTATATCTTAGAATGTGTTGCACTTTCTTTTTATTGAGGTTTCCCTGTTACCTACCATTTTCATGTAAATAAATATTTTATATTACTATTAGATCTGAATTATTAGAGAAGCATTTTATACTTGAAGAATTTTCACATGCTTATAAATGCATTATTAAAATGTCAAAGCATTGTTTGCCTATAATAGAATTATATGTCTAAAAACACATCGCTCTTCAACAAAATCATTACAATGCATTGGAAAATCATCCTATTCTTAAATAAGTATTATATTATTAGATAAACATCATAGGGTTAACAAATATTCATATTTATGTAAAATCATCATATGATTAAATAAGCATTTTAATACTAGACAAGAATCACATTGATGTAAATACTTCATAAGCTTAGAAAATAATCATAATTTCTTAGAAAAGAATCACAAGCTTATAAAAACATCGAAATGATAGAAACTTATCACCCATATATTTTATAGGTATGGAATAAAATCATGGCTTAGAAAAGCATCTCTATCTAATGAAAGTTGATAAGTTTATAAAATTACAAAAATGATCACAAACATGTTTTATAATAGATCAATAGATTTACCTATAGGTTGTAAACTAAAACAATGAAAAAGTTTTAAATTGAATCAATAAATTAATTGGTTCACATCTATTATTACTTTATTATTTATATCCTTCCATACTTTCCCAATCTCTGACCACTCTGAAATTGAATCTCGTTTGGATGAAAAATAGTATTTAATTTCAGGTATATATATTAGTACATTTAAAATATTTTTGTACTGGTGAATTTAATTACATTTCAAATTTTCCCACTAAAATTTTGGGGGATGTGATTCCAAGGCCCATAGATTATGTAGTGATCCAAAAATTGTATAAAATATTGGACCATCAGTTTGTCAGTGATCTAAGAAAAAAAACCCATTGAGATTAAAAATTATTTGGCTATTTGAGTGGGAAAAAATGATGTGTATAGATTTTTTTATAAAACCTTTGTGAAACTTGATGTTATCCACATAGCCAATCTTGAATTGGGTAATCCCAAATAATCACTTAAATTTATTACTAGAGTGTGCATGTGATTTATTAATAGATAGTTTCATGTGTTCCAACGATGGAACATAAGAATGAGGTGAGAGGATTTTGGTGCCAAAATCTAACCATATGATATTAGTATAATTTGTATCATATGATGGTGTACCTTGATGTGTTATTCTCAAAAGACATTGGATCTTTTTTGTTATGGACCATGTACCTAGAGTAACATACCACAAAGATATATGTTATGAATCCTAAGTAGTTGATATATTTATGGTTCATATGTGCACATGTAGTTAGATAAAGTTTGGTTGATTCAAATATCATGTGAAGATCTATGTAATTTTAATTTAGGACTATATTATAAATTTAATGATTGGCACATGGGTAGATGAGTTAGTTGTGATGCATAGTAGGTGGATGATGTGTTTTTTTAAGCATTCCCCATAAATATGAAATAGAAAATAAAGTTCCCTTCTATTTTTTGTATATGGCTAAAAAATAATTATAGGCAAGAGGTAGCATTGGTGTTTTTTACTAACCCCTTCCATATGTGGTGTTGATGTAATTGCTTATTGGAATAAGGAGTTCCATTATAATCTTATTGGTGTTTTCAACTATTGTGTTTTCCACCATGGGTAAGGGAGGCATTGATGTACTTTTAGGTTAGAGTGTTTACATTGTTCATGGTGCCATGTGTTATTTATTTTATTATATAATGTAGTATATGGATTTGCACATATGGATGTATTTTTCATAAATGAAGTATGGATGCATTTGTCAATGCAATCTCCATTATCCATCTTGATTCATAGATCAAGGTTATTGATAGTAACTCACTATACAACTCAAGCGAGTTGCTTTATTAAAGTTTATATGTCAGTGTTTGGTGGCCTTTTATTTTTCAACTAATAATTTTATACATAAATATTTAATATAGCACTACCCAATTAAAATTATATACAATGCATAGTACATATAAAACTCTATCAAAGGAAAGCTTTGTAAAATAAGTTTAAAATATATTTTTTTGCAAAAACTGATAAAAATAAATCTAGCTCAAGTAAATTTTTATACAATGCCTCAATACCTCAAGTCAAATATTCATATTCAATGTATTCTAATATTTTTTTCAAATTCTAAAATACTTCATTCATTCATACTTTAACATTAAGATTTGTGCCCCTTTGTTATTAATGAACCCAAAAACTATCAAGACAATTGAAATTACCAATACGCTAAGATTTGAACAATAAATCAAAATTGATTCATATTAATTGACTTGAATTAATTAAAACCTAAACCATAATTAATTAATCCTCAACTCAAAAATAGAGTTGACATGTAAAAATTCAAAAAAACTAAAATCTAAAAAAAACTTCTATTTTTAGCAGCTACTATTTTTAGTAAGTTTTGCATGCAAGCATGTGCAACTATAAAAATATCTCAAAATACTCTAAAAACTAAAATTATCCTATTGGATGAATTTCACATCTGGTCATAAAAAAATATAATTTTTTTTTGAAAAATCAATAAATTAAATAAACTATAATTTTAGACCCCCAAATAGTCACGTTTGGCCTTCAAAAAATATTAAAAACACCTCTAAGTGGAAAGAGCGGCTTAGAGAAGTAACTAAATCTTTGAGACAGTCATTTTAGCACATGGAAGACCTCAAACGGAGTTACGGATCAAAAGTTATGGCCTATAGAAGTTTGACCTATTTTTTCTGCATCATTCTTCTCTAATTGAAAATAACTCAGCTCCTATGAGTTGCCCTGATGATATTTCTAACATTTTTATTTGTCAATCTTCTTTAGCTCCCATTCTATAATCTAAGTGTTGTCTTCTTGTTGTAATCCTTCCCATTAGGCCAAATATGATATGTACCTAGGGATATGATATATTAATGTATATGGGTTGATGGAGATGTTAATATGTGGCACACATCTCCTTTAGTTAGTTATATGGGTCTAATATATTAGGATAATGGAGTAACTTATGTAATTAGTTCATTGGGTAATGGTCAGCCTACATTGGGATTAGGAGGTTACCCATCCATTAGAGGTCTATATAAAGGAGGTGAATATCATTGTGAAGGTATCAAGTAAGCATTGAATCTTCTATTGTAAGAGGATATTGGAGGTTGTCCCCTAGAAGAGAAATTGTAGAGTTATTCCTTTCTAAAAGAGTATTATTGGTGTTGCCCTGCCTTAAGGGTATTCTGCATATATTGAATATTTAGACATCTTAATGCTATGTACCTAGGGATATGATATATTAATGTATATAGGTTGATGGAGATGCCAACATGTGGCACACATCCCCCTTAGTTAATTATATGGGTCTAATATATTAAGATAATTGAGTAACTTGTGGAATTAGTGCATTGGGTAATGGTCGACCTACATTGGGATTAGGAGGTTACCCATCCATTATAGGTCTATATAAAGGAGGTGAATATCATTGTAAAGGTATCAAGTAAGCATTGAGTCATCTATTGTAAGAGGATATTGGATGTTGTCCCCTCAAAGAGACATTGTAGAGTTATTCCTTCCTAAAAGAGTATTGTTGGTGTTGTCGTACCTTAAGGGTATTCTGCATATATTGAATATTTAGACATATTGGTTCACCAATATCTATTGTGTTGAATTGATCTATATTCATTCTACATTATTTCTAAATATTATAAGGGTTGATCATAACAAGTGGTATCAGAGATTTGATTTGAGCAATTTGTGTGGAGTGAAACCCTAGATTTTTGGAATCGTTAATATATTTTGATTGGTTCTAAATTTTGGCACAATTTTTTCTTGGATATGGATAATATTTTTAAAAAGTCACATTAAAAAAATTGAGATTTTTTATTAGTTTTGAGGGAGTTATTACTATTTTAGGGTTTGTACTAATTTCATTATATCTTCACAAATATAAGGAATTTTTATTCAAAATTTTTACTAGAGATGTAAGAAGATAAAATAAAATTATAGTCAAAATTTTAAAAAAATATTAAATTGTTTTGAATTATTTATTATGGTTTAATTATTTTTCATATATTTACTTTGCAGTGCAAAATTTGTGGAATTTTTTCACAATTTTTTTAAAGTTCCAATATCGTAAGAGGAAGCTACAATTAAAAGTTGAGACTATTTTGATATGCTTTTAATGAGTTATTGACATTGTAGGGTTTCATAAACCCTAGTTTTTATTTTTGAATCATGAAGTTGCAAAAATTTTCAAGGGAGGATGGCATTGATGCTAGAGAATGGTGGATCATTTTTAAGTATCATACTAAAAAGAAGTTTGGGAAAAGAAAATCTCTTTTTTTTTTTTTGGACTTGCACTTCATTGGTCTGATCAATTGAGCTTTTTATAAAGTTTTTCTTCATGGAAAGAAATAGAACATATCTTCCTAGATTTTTGAGATATAAAAGAAAAAGAGGATACATAAGAGGAAGAAAATAATTATGGTAATGAAGAAGAGAATGAAGCTGCTGAAAAAAAAATAGTGGAAGAAAATAATGACAATGATGAAGAACATACAAATGAAGAAGAAGAAGAAGAAGAAGAAGAAGAAGAAGAAGAAGAAGAAGAAGAAGAAGAAGAAGATGATGATGATGATGATGATGATGATGATGATGATGATGATGATTCAAATAATTTGGCTCCAAAGAAATCAGAACCAATTTTTTAATTTTATGGATGCATTCAAAAGAAGAAAATTGTTTTGTCCATAAACTCCACTAGTAAGTATAACTTCATCAACATGAATGTGAGCAACATCTACATGTTTAAGCAAAGAATATTTGGGAGGTTTAGGTAGATGGTGAGAATATTTCAATGTTTGAAGATTTGAAGCTCATTATGGAAAAATATGTTTTGCATTCATATTTTTATGCTTTGGATATGGATTATATGAATATAGTTCTTGGATATCCATGGTTAGATACTTTGGTAATATTAATGTTCAAAAAAAGTTCATAAACTTTTGGTATAGAAAAAAAAATCACTTTATAGGATATCATAGTGGGAAAGGCACCAATAATAGTCAAGGAAGATCATGAGGATGAGATTGAAACAAGTGATGAAGATATTAAGGAAGATTCAGGTGACATAGTTAAAGACACACTACAATCTGAAATAAACACTTCATCTACTCAAGAGACAAAGAAGGAACAAGTGGAAGTGGTAGAAGAAAAAGTGGAAAAAGTTGAGGTATATAGACACCCACATCGTCATGAGAGGAAACAACCATGGAACCAAATAGAAAAGTGTCACATAAACAACCATTTTTGTTATATAAAAAATTAAATTTTCAATTAGTATGGCTAGGCATTGAATAAAAAAAGAATTACTATGGTCAGGTATGGAATCAGAGTAGCGCAGCGAAATATGGTACATGGAATCAAAAGCAAAAGAATTATGCATGGACACCAAAGCAATATAATTATAATCAATAAAAGAACCAGAGGAGCACAATGGCATTTGGCAATAATCTTAGAGAAATATCACCTACCAAGATCACATATGGATGGCTAGATGATCGAGATTGGTGACAAGTGCACAATGATTTGAAACACACTTATTATTTAGTTTCTTCTTATGTTTCGGGGATAAAACATGTCAAAGAGGGAGGTAATGCTATGTACCTAAGGATATGATATATTAATGTATATGGGTTGATGGAGATGCTAACATGTGACACATATCCCCTTTAGTTAGTTATATGGGTCTAATATATTATGATAATGGAGTAACTTATGGAATTAGTGCATTGGGTAATGGCCAACCTACATTGCAATTAGGAGGTTACCCATCCATTAGAGGTCTATATAAAAGAGGTGAATATCATTGTAAAGGTATCAAGTAAGCATTGATTCTTCTATTGTAAGAGGATATTGGAGGTTGTCCCCTCAAAGAGACATTGTGGAGTTATTCTTTCCTAAAGGAGTATTGTTGGTGTTGTCCTACCTTAAGGGCATTTTGCATATTTTGAATATTTGGACATCTTGGTCCACCAATATCTATTGTGTTGAATTTATCTACATTTATTATACATTATTTCTAAATATTATATGTGTGGATCATAACAAAATACCTATTATAATTCCCTTGCCTTGTGCTCACTGTCTTCATATCCAAAAGTTACACTATCTTTTCCTTCTTCTTTGGAACCTACTGCTACCAATTTAATTCTTCATCTTCATCACCTCACCATATTCTCCATGGATTTCATATAAATATGAAACATTAAATACTAGAGATATATCAAAATTCTATGGTAAACTCACCTCAAAATTATTGTCATTGATTTTCTTCACAATTCTACATGGATCAATTTTCTTGTACTTTAACTTGTACGTGCCTTTTGGTAATCTTGATTTCCTAAAATAAACCATTACCAACTCTCCTTATTCAAATACCTTAAGTATTATTCTGACATATGATGATGCTTTATATTTCTCATTACTTTCTTACAACTTTCTTCTTACTCAAAATTATTGCATATGATTTACAAATGCTTCTGCATCATCACTAATTCAATATGCAATTAATAATTGTACCAAATCTAAAATATCCATAGGATTTATCCCACAATTTTTTTGAAATGGTTATTTTCCTATTGATCTATTCACTAAATTATTATATGCAAACTCAGCTTGTGGTAAAGCCAATTCTCATTTCTTGAGCTTCTCTCCCACTATGCATCTTAACAAATCTCTCAAGTTCCTATTTACAAAATTTGTCTATCCATCTGTTTGTAGGTGATATGCACTACTAAATTTTAGCTTAGTACCCATATTCTTTCACAAAGTCCTCTAAAAATGACTTATAAATTTTATATCCCTATTTGAAGTAATATTTTTTGGAACACCATGCAATTTCACAATATCTTTAAAAAATAATTCTCTAACTCTAGTGGCATCATTGGTTTTCTTACATGCAATGAAAAAACTATTTTAGAAAATTTGTCTAAAATTAAAAAATTAAATCATTACCTCTCTGTGTCCTTGGTAATCCTAACATAAAATCCATACTCAAATATATCCATGGTCCTCTTGGAACTGGTAATGGCATGTATAGTCTAGTATTTTATGTATGTCCTTTATCCACCTGACATATCCTACACCTAGAAACATACCTTGTCACATCTCTCTTCATCTTTTTCCAAAAATACTTTTCTTCTACCAAAGCTATTAACTTTGTCTTACCAAAATGTCCATCCAAACCACCACTATGTAATTTTCTTATTATATTGTCTTGTAGAGACTCAACTAGAATGCATAATTATTTCTCTTTTAAGAGATGACCTTATTATATAAGATACTCATCATGAATAGTATATGTCCCACCTATTAATGAGTTCCTTCACTACTCAACTACCTTGGCAAAATATGGATCAGTATCATATAATTATTTGATAGCTTAAAATCCAACTACTTCACTCACCATAGTAGTTAATAATGCTACTTTCCTGCTCAATGCATATGCTACCTGATTCTATTTTCCTTATTTATGTTTCAACACAAAAGTATACCCTTGTAAAAAATAAACCCACTTTGCATTCCTACTATTCAACTTATTTTGTGTATTCACATACTTCAAATCCTCATGATCTATAAATAGGATAAACTCCGTAGGCACCAAGTAATGCCTCCAATGTCTTAATGATTATACAATTGCATAAAGTTCAACATCATAAGTAGTACTTTGTCCTTACCTCATTCAATTTCTCACTAAAATGTGTTATTGGATTTCCCTCTTGACTCACCACAACACCAATTCCCACAAATAAAGTATCACAATCAACCTCAAACACTTTGTTAAAATATGATAATGCTAAATTTGGTCTTTCTGTAATCTTCTTCTTCTTCAAAAATTTAAATCTTTTTGTGGCTGATCTAGTCAATGCAAATTCCTTCCCTCTCATGAAATTTATTTTTGGTGTCATAATACTACTAAATTTTTTAATAAATTTTCTATAAAAAGTTGCTAAACCATGGAAACTTCTTACCTTCGTAATGCTTTTTAGAATAGGCCACTCAACAATTGCCTTTATCTTTTCTTAATCCATTCTCACACCATCTGCTAAAACTACAAATCCCAAAATAACCAAACTATTCTGTCAATGCAAATTCCTTCCCTCTCATAAAATTTATTATTGGTGTCATAATACTACTAAATTTTTTAATAAATTTTCTATAAAAAGTTGCTTAACCATGGAAACTTCTTACCTTCTTAATGCTTTTTAGAATAGGCCACTCAACAATTGCTTTTATCTTTTCTTAATCCATTCTCACACCATCTGCTTAAACTAAAAATCCCAAAATAACCAAACTATTCTGCAAAATCCTGCACTTTTTCAAATTTGCATACAACTTCTCCTTTATTAACAAATCTAGTACCATTCTCAAATGTTGTAACCGTTCTTCTTTAGTCTTACTGAATATCATCAAAATAAACAATCAAAAACTTACCAATATATTCTTGTAGCACTGTATTCATCATCCTCATAAATGTGTTAGGTGCATTAGATAATCTAAAGGGCATCACCGAATACTCATATAAGCCATCCCTAGTATTGAATGCAATTTTCCACTCATCTTATTCATGAATTTGAATATGATAATAACCACTCCTTTGATCAATCTTGGTAAAATATTTTTCTCCTATAAGCACATTCATCATATCATCTAAATGAGGTATAATAAATCTATTCTTGATTGTAATTTTATGAATTACTCTACTATGCACACACATTCTCCATTTATATCTTTCTTTGGAGTTAGTAACATTGGTGTTGCATATGGACTCATACTCTCCGTTATCAGCTTCTTTCTTAACAATTCAATAATCTATTTATTTAATTTTGCATGTTCTATTAGACTCATCCTATAAGCTACTTGATTGAGTAGATTTGATCTTGGAATGAAATTAATGTGATATTGAATATCTTTCTTTGGTGATAAACTATCTGGTAACTCATCAAGCATAACATCTGCATATTTTTTCAATACTCTTGCTACTTTTGTTAGTATTTAAACCATTTTTGTTTCTTCAATATTTGCTATTAATACATAATAAAAACCTACCACCTTCATATCTTGGCTAAATTCTTTGGTAGAGAGCATCTTTTTTGCCTTCTCTTCCTCTTTAAGAGGTAACAAAACCACCTTTCTAAAAAGTATACATTTTTTTCCCTCCATCATGAATTAATTTCCTATCAAATTTCCATAGTCTCCCCAATAACAAATTGCATGCATCTATCAGAATAACATCACACCATATTTCATCATTATAAGTTTTTTCTATAGAAAACTTGATTATACACTTTTTATCTATTGTAACCTCATTCCCTTTCTTAAACCATAAAATATGATAATGATTAGGATGCTTTTCACATTGTAAATTTATTTTCTCTATCATTTCTTTAGAAACTATATTTTCACAACTACTACCATATATAATTACTTTGCATACCTTTCCACCTGAAGTACATCTTGTTTAAAAAATGTTTGATCACAGCCATACATCACCACCTTATTTATTTTGCACTTGTTCCTTCCTTGGAGAGATCATTGTTCTTCTCATCATGAGATTCTCTCTAACATATACTGGTGTAATTTTAGTATTCTACTCTTCTATCTTCACCTCAACTAGATTCACTCTTGGGTGATCCTCTTACCTCTTTTCTTGATCTTGATAGTGTAGACACTCAAATTCTCTTTTCCCTTCTTCTTCAAATATATAATAAATAAAAGATCTATGTTGATTCAAAAACCATCCTCTAGAACCACTGTAACCTCATCCTCTATGAAACCCTCTTCTTCTTTGTTGGTATTGAAATCCTTACCTATTCTCATCTTGCCTTTTTTCACCACACGATGATTCACCTTTATTGGTATTAAACCCACCTCTAGTGGTATTAAACCCATCTCATCCCCTTATTTGAGGGGATCCACCTCTTTTTGGATCAAGAGACGTTCTTTTAAAATTTTATCTATTTTTTTCTTCTACTTTCAAAGCTAATTGATAAGCCTCCTCCATGTAAAGTATTCTATGCATTCTTAATTCATCTTGAATAGAAAATTTCAAACCATTTACATACCTTGTAGCTATTTTCTCTTCTGTTTCATCATACTCCACTCATATGGAAAGCTTATAAAACTCATTTCTATACTCTTGTATACTATGATCTTTTGCCTCAAATTGTGAAATCTTCTATATAAGGTTTACACATAATCCATAGGAAGAAATTTTCCCCTCAAATTCTTTCCCATATTTTTCCACAAATTAATCTTCTCTTTACCTTTTCTATCTTTTTTTCTATAAGTGATTCCACCAAATCATTGCATGACCTTTCAATTTTGTACATGTTAACTTTACCTTCTTTTCTTCTCTCATAGCCTTTCACTCAAATAAATTTTCCATGTTATTCATCTAATCTATCAACTCCTTTGGTTTTAAAATGCCTCCATAATCTAGAACATCAATTTTCATTCCTTCATTTCTTCCTTATAAATTCCAAATCATCCTCTCTTCCATCAATGATGGCTAATATTGTTGTTCTTCTTTTTGCTGAATTTTTTCATCATGATCTATGTCTTCCTCAACTTCATCATCACCTTGTATTCTTATCTGATTGGTGATAACCTCATTTAATTATTAAACTTGCCTCTTCATCTCTTATATATTCTAGTTCATCTTCACAATACCTCTTCATCCTCTCACTATTTCTTACTCCTCCAAGATTTAACCTTGCTCTGATACCAGATAATGAACTTGAAAACTATCAAGATAATTAAAATTACCAATAGGTCAAGATCTAAAATAATAACTCAAAATTGATTCATATTTATTTTCTTGAATTAATTACAACCCAAACCATGCTTAAATAAGCCTCAACTCAGAGATAGAGTTGACATGCAAAATTTAAAAAAAAAAACTAAAATTAAAAAAAAAATCTATTTTTAGCAGTTGCTATTTTTAGTAAGTTTCACATGCAAGTGCGTGAATCTCTAAAAATATCATGAAATAATCTAAACGCTAAAATTATCCTATTATATGAATTTAAACTAAAGTTCACGTTCAGTCATAAAAACATACAATTTCTAAAAATAGAAAAATCTTGAAAAAATCAATAAACTATAATTTTAAACCCTCAGATGGTCACATTTAGCCTCCAAAAAATATTGAAAGCACCTATAAGTGGAAAGTGTGACTTAAGGTGGAAATCAAATTTTAGAGACAATCATTTTGGGGCATGGAAGAGATCAAACAAAGCTACAAGTCAAACATTATGGCCTCTAAAAGTTTGGTCTATTTTTTCTACATCAGTTACTTGGTGTTAATTTTTATCCCCAAGGTGCATTTGATCACAATATACTAACTCTATTTTATTTAGCTGAAAATATTAAAAAAAAAAAACCAACAAATAACAAATCATGGAAACAAAAATATAAATGGATAAAGAACCAATGGTTTAGAAATATTAAGCTATAACAATGCCAAATTAGATTTTTTTTGTTTGTTTTTACCAGAACATTGTATAAAATCATAAGGGCATCCCCTAAGTAATCCACAATTTCAATTTTAAGAAAATTTAACTCTATGTGGCATTATTTATAGATCCAATCGTCAATATCAATATTTGTAGTGATCAAAGTCATTGACTCAGCGTTCATGTCCTTCAACTTCAAGTGAATTGTAATCAATTAAAACTCTAATCCCCTATGTACTACCAAAATATATGATATGCATCAGTATAGGAAGTTTCAAAAATTACCAATGCTCAGGTAAACAAAATATTTTATTTAATGGAAAACCCCTTCTATCTAAAGCGCTCTACAGAAGTCTCAGTTGAATGTTTATAAACCATAAACAACTCAAGGAGATGTTCTTCCATCTTACCTCACTTCAACAGTCCTATTATATCATACAGGTTTTGTTTTATTGGTAAATCAGAGTTTTTTTTAACTAGGGACCCTACCCTAAATAAGGAACAAGTAGACAAGGCTAAATAAGCCAAGACATTCAATAAGGTCTACTAAAAAAATCAAAAATTGGATCGAAACAAGCAAATATGACCTAAAAGGCTATAATAATAATAATAATAATAATAATAATAATAATAATAATAATAATAATAATAATAATAATAATAATAATAATAATAATAATCTACTTAACACACCAACATCTACTTTAGATAAAAAAAAATAACCAAGGAACAACTATAATCCTCCCATATCATTTTTTTCTAGATCTAAGAATCATACTAGATGGTTCATCCCCCTTCTTTCCATGTGCTCCTCCTCCTTTTAGATTTGATCCTCAAGAGTCTTAGGTACTTCATTGATTGAATTGATATCCACACTACTCACATCAACATGTTCTAGAAGGGTACCCTTCCACCAAGAAACCCCCCTCCTATTTTTTGAGTTCAGTTACAAGTTGAAGCTAAATGCACTATAGAAAAACGTCTCTTATAACAAAAGGATAATCCCTCACAATCAAGAGATTGTTTCTAATTAATTTTAAGCTTAATAAACTTAAGGAGATCAGGTTAACAATCCAAATTAACAAGGATCCTATCAAATGTGGATTGGAGCATTTTACTTGATTTAGAGTCTACTACCATTATTTCTCCCAAGGAATTTCCCACACATTTAAATAAAAAAGAAGTCCAAAATTGTAATGGAGAGTGAGGTAACCTTAACCAAATAGGCCTAAAATTAAAATTCTTGGTGAGAGGATTGAACTCAGGAAACCATGACTTGGACAACAACATGTTTTTATCCCACACCCACATATTATCCTTGAACACCGCATCATTATCCTCATTAATGTTGAAAATGACCACAAAAAATCTCCTTGCATAGGTGAAAACTTACAGTGAGCTCTCCATAAGAGGCTTCCAATTTTTCATGATCCATATACTAAGATCATGGAGAGAAGACCATTTTTTTTTGAAATTGGCATATCATCGGTGAGTCAACAAAAAGTTTCTCCCGCTCCAAGACTATCAAAATATTTTCCTCTTCAAAATAGATAGATGGGATGGATTTGGCAAGTTTTAGAGGCCTCCCCTACCTCTTTCTCATCAACTTTGTTATCATTCAAGTTCTCCTTGAAAAATTATATTATGAATAAAATCATAATGCCCGTAGGCCATAATATTATCTTTCATTAGATGTTGAAAAACTTTATCGAAACAATTTCAAAGAGAAAGTGAGAGCAGTGAAAATAGTTGGCTATTTTTTATGGTTATTAAAATATCTTTTGAAAATCCTCTAGGATAACCCCTACTATAGCATATAGTACACTAAGTTTCTCTTTGATTTAAAGAATTAAAATTCTTACTCTTGTTGGTTATATTCATGTTAACATAAATAAACAAGAAAAAAATGTTAAATATGTTATAAATGGTGCTGGTGTTGGATTATAATTTATCATATTGAAATTTTTCAAAATTTCTTTGGCATATTTGGCTTGATAAATGAATGTCATTTTCATATTGATTCACCTCAACACTAAGGAAATACTTCATAAGACCCAAACTTATCATCTCATATTATTTCTTCATGGCTCTCTTAAATAAATCAATTGATAAATCACTTGTGAATATTAAATAATCAACATACAAACAAATATTTATAATTTTACCTTTTTCATTCATCTTTGTATACAATGTAGACTCGTTGTTACACCTACTGATGCCATTTTATAAAAGGTAAGAATCAATTTTGTTATACCATGCTTTAGGAGCTTGCTTATGTCCATAGATCATTTTATCGAGTCTGTAGACCTTGTCTTTGTGACCTATGAATATGTAATTTTTAGATTGATTAACCTCAATTCCAATAAAATACTTCATGAGACCCAAATCGGTCATCTAAAATTCTTTCTTCATGGCTCCCTTGAATAAATCAATTGGTAAATCATCCAGGATTATCAAATCATCAACAGACAAACAAACAATTAGAATTTGACCCTGTTCATTCATATTTGTATATAGTGCAGGCTCATTGTTTCACCTATTAAATTCATTATGTAAAATGTAATACCATGTTCTAGGATCTTTGCTAGAGTCCATACAACACTTTCTTGAGTCTATAGACCTTGTCTTTAGGAGAGTCCAAAAATTTCCAACTCTAATTTTGATTTTGTCTAGAAAAGTTTGCACTTTTTTTTATTGAAATCAAATTGTTTTTTTCTGCACTCATATTCATAATGGCCATACTTTTTATAGTAATGACATTGAAATTGACATTTGTCATACTTTTGGCCCTGGGATTGATTCTAACTTGGATTTTGGTTATTTTCACTTCCATTTAATTTTTTTTGATTGGTTCTTCCACCTCTTTATGAATTTATTCCTCTGCCTCTGAAGTTAGATCTCTCTCTACCTCTATCATGACTAAAAAAAACTTTTGACTTGAAATCATGCTCCAAAGAAGAGCTAGAAGAGCGACTTAACCTATACTCATGAGAAATTAGAGATACATGAAGTTCATCTATAGAAAATTGTGAAATATTTGTTCTCTCTTATATAGCCACAACAATAGACTCAAACTTTGTGGCTAGGATCTTTAGAATTTTTTCTACTATTATTTTGTCTTCAAGAGTCTCACCACGAGACCTGATTTGATTAACTAGACCAATAATTTGAATAAATAATGAATCTACAGATTCATAATCTTTCATAGACATAGTCTCAAAATCTCTTCTTTACATTTATAACTTTACAATTTTTACCTTAACCATACCTTGATATGCAGTTTGGAGGATGTCTCACATTTTCTTTGATATGTTGTTATTGCAAATTTTTAAGAGACACTTTCATGCATTGCCTAAAAAATGTAAAAGAGAGCCTTAGAATAGTTTTTTTTTTATAAAAATCTTTGAGTAATCTTTCTCTACTTGAAATAATATCTTGAACATTGTTGCATCCATAGGTTCAAAAACTCCATTATCTAAAGTTCCTATATATCTTAAGAACTAAACAAAATTTTCATTGTGATTAACTAATACTCATAATTATTATCAATAAATTGTAAAAATTGAAAATTATTAAAATTTATGTCAAAAAAGATACCATTATTAACTTTGAATAATAATAATAATAATAATAATAAATATATATATATATATATATATATATATATTATTCATTTTTATTAATAAAAAATAACTTCTTACAAAATAAATCAAGAGAACCTGAGCTCATTATACTTCACACAATCGTTGTTATATTTCACCTCCTACCAAAAACAAAGAATGAATATTACTCTTATTTTATAAATCCTCATAAAAGATGAGACTTGTAGACCAAAGAACGTAAAAACATAGAAACAATAAACTACATCTAACTATATTAATTAAAAGCTACCCATCTATTTAGTGCCCCCAATTAAAAACAACCCAACAAATATAGAAGAAAGTGCATCCAAATCAAAGATTTACACTTGAACAATAGCAAATTCTAGAAGATGAATATAACAATATTAAATATCGGTGATTGGGATTACATATTCCAACATCACGAACAGAAGGATGCCACCACAATTCAACCCTAAACATAGTATTAAAAACTAACTTTTTTCGAAAAAATTAGAGAGGTGAGCCCAATAAGTCTCCAGTCATCATCTCCATAGATACTGATACAAGATTTAACTGCCTTCATCAATATACTAACTAATTTCCTATAAAACATTAACCACTTCTCTCCCAAAAGGGTTGGTACTCGATCATAAAGAAATCCCATATCAAATCAAATATCCTTCCAGACATAGCACTTGTGGCTCTGTTCTATGGCCGCATTGTTTGGGATATCGTAGTCCATTCAAATTGAACAGATAAATAGGAGTCTAAGCCAACAATCATCAACGGCATAACAACTATTTTGGTTTGGCCCCTATCTCTGTACTGCAATTTCTTTTATATATGGTACGCACACCCCATGAATCCTCCAAACTTTCGGCTTCATTTCATTTCATTTCGGTTAGCTATTCTAAATATATAGCCTGATCTAATCTTTATTTATACCTGTGGAGAATTATGGGTTGTTCCTCCCTTGTCAAGTGTATTCTGTATCTGCTCATAATTGCAGCTCCCACAGTTTATGGAAACTTTTATGAGGATATAGACGTGAAATGGGGCACCGAACATGTGAATATATTCAACAATGGCCAGGACTTGCAGCTTACTCTCAATCAGGCCGCTGGTATGTTGCTTAATACGATTTAGCTCAGTGCAGAAATTAATACATTTCTGTATATTTTTTATATGCAGTTTATTTGATTTCATGGTTTGTTTTTCAAATAGGTTCGTTTATCCAATCTAAGCAGGAGTTTTTGTTTGGAAGATTCGATATTCGTATGAAGCTAGTGGGCGGAAATTCGGCAGGCACTGTTACTACATTCTATGTAAGCAAAACTGTGTCATTTTGGTATTGATAATTTGTTAGCGTGCATAATTATGTGATGATTTATTTGGGGGATTTGGCTGAATAGTTTTAAATGATTTACATTCATCCATATTTTAATAGTAGTGGTTTAAAAAAAAATCGTTCCGCACAAATATTAATAATTCACTTGAAAGTTCTACTCTTAATGATTGTATATAAGTGATGTTGGATTCTTAATGTTCAGCGAGCATGTCTCTTTAGTTGTCTCCTCCATTATCCAAACACAGAGAGATGTGATCCTCCCCCATTATTTGAAGACACAGAAATATACTCTCTAAAGGAGAAAAATATGAAATCACTTAAATGCACTGTGTCAGGTCGGAGTGAACTAAGAGACACTCCTGGATCTATGGGACTAAGTACAACATTACAACAGCAAAAGTTTTAGCTTTCACTTCTAAGGTTATTAATACATAGCTATTATATTTTATTGAGGCTTGCTTATGGTGTTTATATATATTTTTAATATAACTCCATACCTACTTAACTGCTAAACTCATCAAACTGTTAAAGACTATTAAAACTATTTAAAACCTTCGTGTTGTAATGAGTATTTATGTTTCAATTGCCTATACGTAAGACATTTCAGCATCAATGCTTCTCATCTTCCACTTCTCCAATAAATTGATATGCTGTTTTTGGTTTGTATTTTTCCATCTCTATTTCAATTACTAAATGATGAAAGTTTAATGTTGAAAGTTTAATGTATGCTGACAAATAATATGTCTTTTATGCATGAATGATATATTGGTTTCTTAATGTTCAGTGAGCATCTCTTTAATTGTCTCCTTTATTATCCAAACATAGAGACATGATCCTCTATTATTTGGAGACAGAGAAATATGCTCTTTGAAAGGAGACAAATATGGAATTACTTAAATGCAGTGAGTATCAAAGTGAACTTTTCATGAATTATGACTTTTAAAATATGAATTAATATAAATTAATTTTAAATTATATAATTAAATTTAAAAAATAAATCAATGTATAAAAGATTCGGTTAGATTTATGGGACAAAGTACAATATTATAGTAAAATAATTTAAATTTTTTAATTTTCATCTCAATATTATTACTACATGTATATTATATTCTATCAAATCTTGTTTATAGTGTTTAAACATATTTTTAATATAATCAATGCCTACTTACTTAGTGTTTAGATTTGTCAAACTTTAAGACTATTAAAACTATTCAAAATCTTCATATTGTAATAAGTATTTATGTTTTAATCGGTCATATATAAGATATTGTAATATCACATGCTTCTCATCTTCCATTTTTCCAATAAACATATATGTTTTGGCTGGTTTGTATTTTTCCATCTCTTTATTTCAATTACTAGGTGATGAGAACTTAACATTTTTTCCATCTACTTGTTTCAATTGTTAGGTGATGAGAATTCAGAGTAACTGATACATAATATTTTTCATGCATAAATTCTTTTTGTAACATCACATGCTTTTCATCTTCCATTTTTCTAATGAATATATGTTTTTTGACTGGTTTGTATTTTTTCATTTCTCTATTTCAATTATTAAATGATGAGAACTTAGCATTTTTTCCATTTCCTTATTTCAATTGTTAAGTGATGAGAATTTAGAGTAACTGATACATAATATTTTTAATGCATAAATTCTTTTTCTAAAATATAATTTTATTTAATGTAAATAACTATTAAATTCATTTTACATTGATAAAATCTCATTTTTCTCACTTAAATCCCGACAAACCTTATCAATTACTTTTTTTAATAAATCTTAATTAAAGAAGATCCACCTTTTCCATCTCTCATTTATTTAACTACTTCTTCCTATTATCTGGCGCTAACAAAATGGATTGTGCAGTTTCATTCTGGCGGCGGCGATGACCACGACGAAATTGATCTCGAATTCTTGGGAAACAGCTCGGGGCAACCCTACGTCCTGCACACTAACATCTTCACCGACGGCGAAGGCGGTCGGGAGCAGCAATTTTATTTATGGTTCGACCCCACTGCCGACTTCAACACTTACACAGTCATCTGGAACCCCGCTCAGATCACGTAATTCGTTTCCTCAACTCCATTTCATTTATTTAATATTACTCAAAACGCCTCACTGTACCTATTCAGGCTTGTATACAATTTGTCTTCAGGATAATGGTCGATGAAGTGCCCATCAGACTGTTTGGCAACTACCAGGGATCGGGAGTGAAATACCCAATTGGACAGCCGATGAGGATGTTTTCCAGCCTGTGGAATGGAGACCAGTGGGCGACACAAGGGGGCGCTGTAAAAATCGACTGGTCCAGTGCACCATTTGTGGCTTCGTTATCGAATTTGACGATAGAAGGGTGTGTGTGGAACCCCCTAGACTACGAAAGCAGCCTTGCTCTGTGTTCTTCAACCGCGGATGGAAATCACTGGTGGAATCGACCAGGGTATGGGAGCTTGAATTATGCGCAGCAGGGACAGTTGATTTGGGTTCGCAACAATTATCTTATTTACGATTATTGCAATGATCTGCCCAGATTCAATTATACTCAACTCCCTGGTGAATGCTCCTTCCAACCCTAAATCTAAAATTTCTCTATCTTTAATGGATATGATATGTAAATCTAGAATTCTCTATCCATTCCATTCTATATTACTTTCTGCAAAATCAATTGAGATTAGCCTTGAGGCACAATGTTGCATTTCGAGGAATTCATAAATAAATTTATTATTGTTTTAAATTATGCTTATTATTCCTTTCAGCTCAACAATAATTTATGCTTATTGTTTTTAAGATTTTATGTTTGTATAGTTCATATATTTATGAATAATTTATTTTGAGAAAAACAGTGTCAGATTTTGATGATCAACATGTTTCCCATTTTAATTGTATCTTTCATCATGATATATATATTTTTTGATAAAAGATTACAGTTAAGATCTATTTCAAAAATCACAATTAAAATTCGAAATATATCAATCATCAAAATAATATAATTTCTCCCAAAATAAATTATCTATGAAAAATTGTTCTATTATTAATCAAGAATTATTATATTATAAAAATAATTCTAAATTAAGTATTAAAATGGTTTATTAAAAATATATAAAATCTAAAGGTGTTGGTCAGCCGAATGTATCATATTATCATCCATAGAAATTAAAACCATATAATAAATGTAGTCTAAAAACGGATTCAACGTTCGTATGAAAAGTAAATTGAGGTTGTTTTAATATTTAAATTATTCTAATCATCAATTTATAATTCAAATATATTTGACAAATTCAATATTCGTGTGACGAAGGGTTTTTGAAATCTGAGTTTCTTTGACATCGACTACTTTTTCATTATATTATAACACTTTTATTATAAAAAAATTTCAAAGGGTGCAAAGGTATGATTGATTATGTTAATAAAGATACTTTATGTCAATTTATTTTTTATTTTTTCCTTTTTTTTTTTTTAAATTTATTTGGGTTTTAAGAATAATTATGTAAAAAAATATTAAAATTTAGTATTATAATTATTATTTATAGAATAAAAGGTTTTATTAAACATATATTTTTATTTTAATATAATTATTCAAAAGATAATTAAAAGAATAATTAAAAAAAACATAAATTTTAATTTTAATGATGTTGACAACTTTTTGAATAAATTGATTTGTAGTATAAGATTAATTAATAAATTATATCTATTTTTATAATTAAATATTTAATATACAATAAAATCGTATAATATTATGGGAACAAATTAATTTTTAAAATAATTTATTTGTTGCAAATTAATAATATGGAGTCATATATAATATATCTTACCCCTTCTTAATGACTAACTTAGATATTTTATATCATTTATTCAAACAATATGGCGAAATATATAATATATCGTACCCCCTCTTAATAACTAGATTGGATATAATTTATAATATTTATTCATTAGATCAATTTAATATGATATTATGTAAAATATGGGGTTTAAAGACTCTGATTAAGTCCAAAGATGAGCTTAATAAAAATCAATGTGTAACCTTGTTTCCATGCTCATCATTCCATCTCTCTCGGATATATAGATAACTAACTAATGTAACCATTAGGAAGTGTTGTTGAATACATGATTCTCTTAGTTGTGATTTTCAAGTAATGTTGACATTTCTAGACTATATTGTTCTTCACCTATTTGTTGTTAAAGTAATCAATTCTAACAAAAAATATATTAGCATAATATAATACTAAAAATCTATATAGTCCCATTATATACCTTATAAGATGTGTTTACATTGATCTCTTAAATTTCAAATGCCTTGAAATATGTTTTTAAAGATTGTTATCTTTTAGATAGAACTATTTATCCCCAATGATTATACCATTCCCTTTTTGTAACATAATAAGCCTCCACAAATTTAGATAGTGATGAAAGCCCTATTAATAACTTGACAAATAAATTTTTAAAAGTCTCTCATAAATATTTAATTTCTCATACATGCCTTATGTACATGTTTAACACTATATTTCACTAGCCATAAATATTTAATTTATCATGCATGCCTTATGCACATGTTTAACATTATATTTCACTAGTCTTCATTCATATTAGAGTGCCACCACATCTAAACACCTTATCATTTAAACATTTTTTTTTATGCATCTTTTCCACATCAAAACATTTAGTCATTTGAATACTTCATCTAAAGCACCTTAATTAGAGAGTATTCTCCTTTGCTTCTTAATCTTGACACAATTCTATCCATCTCAATGAATGATATAATTTCTTCTTTCTACCACCTTAAATTAATTTATTATTTTCTAAAAAATCTATTTCTTAAACTTGTAGAGAAAAAATATTATCAATTATGAAAAATATGTCCATCAATCCAAACTATCTATTATGTATAAAACTTGACATTTGTATTCACTTTAAAGATATACAATAAATTAAAATTATATGAAAAACTTTATGATGAAATATATTTAATCATAAAATATTTCAAACATAGATTTACACTCAAACATATTCTTTAACATAGCCCATATTCCATGGTTACATTTAAATTTTGGTTTGGTTTTCTATCTTTTATCGTTTCTTCTTTATACAATATTTCATTAAAAAAAAAAAAAAGCAGCTCACCTATCACAAAAACTGTCAAGCTATCTTCATGTACTTTGCTTGGTGAAAATATTTTCTTCACAATCTTCTTGCAACCTACCATTGCCTTTATAATGACATCAATAGGATCATGTGCATGTTCTATATTATAACCATACTTCAAACATGAAGAAATAATACTATAAAATTTGAATATAAGTGAAAAATAATTTATAAATTAAAAAAGTTGAAGTAAAACTTTAAACATAATTTATTATAACTTATTATTTTAAACTTCAAATCCATTTCCATCAAAAACTTGAAACAAATAAAAAATACATAATAATTTTGATACCAATTTAAATAATAAATATTTAATGAAATTTTATAATTTAAAAAATTTAACTAACATATATACATACATATTACTAACCCTAAACTTTTATAAGATAAATCTTTAAATTTTATATTAAATATAAAATTAAAAAAAAAAAAAAAAAAAAAAAACAACAAAAAACATTTTATCTTTCTATCACACCAATAACCACATTTTTATTGATACAATGTTTACATTCAAATTACCTCTTACAAAATTTATTGAAAGTACTACTTCATAACATAATATTTTCTAAGTGTTCTTATGTTCTCTTTTTCTTAATTTAAATTCATAAACCAATTTTTTTTTTTACTTATTTTTTCTTCAAACATATAATACCACTTAATTAATTTTGTACTTAAAATTTATATGGAAAAAAATAATAAATAAATAAATAATCTTACATTCTACCATTATTTCCTCCTCTCAACTATATCTAAATCTACATTAATATTTTTTAAATTTACATATTATTATAATTTAAAATACATTTCATTTTATACTTTTAATTGAATAACCCCACATTTTACCATTTATTTCCTTCTCTCAACCCCACATTTTACCATTTATTTCCTCCTCTCAACTACATCTAAATATACAGTAATATTTTTTGGATTTGCATACCACTATAGTTTGGAATAAATGTTTTTAACCAAATTTTATGCAAATAACCCATGTTTAACATATTATACATACATGCCCAAATCCGCAGTCATATCCCTCATAGCCATGAAGCTTTAAATCATCCTTTAATATCATATAGGATTAATTTATGGGACACACCTTATTACATTGCAAAAGCTTATATTTATAATGAAGAAACTAGTGCATCAACAGATCTTTTTACTATAATTTATTTAATATAAATTAATAAGATGTTATTAATAGATTAAAAATATTAAATAAATATATTTAATGTAACATTTAAAATATTGAACAAATATATCAAATGTAACATTTAGGTGTAGATATTTATAAATGTTTTTTATAAAAAATTTAGTTATTAAATTATATAATTTTAAAAAAAATTATATTTTTTAATATATATTATAAAAAAATTATAATTTATTATCACATCTCTTTTTTATTTTTTCATCCTCTCTTCTATTAATATTTAAGTTGTGTTATTGTTTTAAAATATTCACACATACTTCAAACATGTTTGGAACATTCATTCATGCTCCATATATGTCTTGAGTCTAGGTGCATGCTCTTGGATATATTTATAACTTTGTTTGGTTAGTGTACACTTGTTTATTCAATATTATATTTTTATTTATTAATTATTTTTATTTGATAAATCAATAAAATTTTAATTTAAATTCAAATCATTTGTGAATATACAAGTACCCCTTAAAAAATCATCTAAAAAATTCATTTTTTCAAAGTAAAAATAAAAATAAAATTTATAAATTTTTTTTAGTTCATAAAAAATTATTGAAAATTTAAAAACATTTATAAATTCTAAAAAACTATTAAAAAATTAATATTTATATTAATGATATATTTTATTTCACTGATTTTCTTAACTAAAAAATTACTCTAATTAATGATATGTTATTTTAGATACTCTATAAATATTTAAGAGTTTGATAAGAATAAAATTAAATATAATATAGGCCAAAAACACATTTTATCATTTCTTATAGAATCAAGTTAAATTTAATATAGGCCAAAAATATATATATATATATATATATATATATATATATATATAAAATTATCATTTCTTACAGTTTTCAAATCTAATTGTTCTATTAATAGAAAATGAAAAAATCAATTTTCCCAAGTGATCTATAAACATATATGAAATTTTTTAATCTCTAAATCAAACGAACACATTCACCTGAAAATAACCCCTATGCCCAGCAAGGACAGTTGAATTGGGTTCGCAACAATTAGCTTATTCATGATTATTGCAATGATCTGCCCAGATTCAACTATACTCAACCACCTGATGAATGCTCCTTCCAACCCTAAATCTAAAATTTCTCTTATCTTTAATAGATATGATAGGTAAATCTAGAATTCCCTATCCATTCCCTTGCATTTTTTTACTTTCTCCAAAATCAATTGAGGTTAGCCTCCGGGCACAATGTTATGTATTGGCGAATTCATAATTAAATTTATTATTGTTTTAAACGATTATTATTGCTTTCAACTCAAACGATAATTTCTTTTTTTTTAAATGCAAATTTCATTCACATGATTCGACTAATTCTAACCATTAAGTTTATGCATGTTTAATAGTTCTTCTGCAATCTATAATATAACGATTCCTGGCTAAAATAAAGTATTAAAGAGGTTTGTCTAGGATATATAAAATTAAAGATATAGGTCAGCGAAATGTATTATATTATCCCTAAAAATTCGGATTATATAAGGAATGTAATCTACAAACGGATTCAACATTTATATGAAAGATAAATTGAGTTGTTTTTATATTTAAATTATTTTAATCATTAATTTATAATTCAAATATATTTGACAAACTCAATTTTTGTATGACGAAGGGTTTTCAAAATCTGGTTTGATATAGACCACTCTTTCTTTTCATTTTGAGTATTTAAAGTGAGAAGAATTGAAGGATTCTTATATAACATTTTAAGTGAGAAAGGTTCAAAGAGTATAAAGTATGTTTGATTAAGTTAATAAAGATATTTTAAATTATTTTTTGTATAGAGAATTGAAAAAGAAATTATATATCAAGTAGGTTGTAGTTTAATAGTGAGGATGATGGTGTAAAAGGTGTGGCCTACCCATTCATCAAAGTACAAATCTCAAAAGATACTAATAAAAGATAAAGTTAAAATCGTGACCAAGTGAATTTGAGAGAATGAATACCCCTCAATCCTTGATATTAAGCTGAAGAAACATTCTATATACCTAATTCATTTAAAAATATGATATATATATAAATATATATAATGTCTTGAAAAAGTAATCAAGTTGTATTTATAATTTGGCATCTAATAAAATAACTCTTAAAATAATATATTTGTTACAAACTAATATGGACAATATATAATATATCTTACCCCTTTCTTAATGTTTCAATTTGATACAATTTTAGATCAAATTAATAGATCTTATTTATGTATAATAGTGAGCTCAAAGATCTAATAAGTCTAAATATATACTTAATCAAAATCAATGTATAACTTTGCTTTTAATGGAATAAACATCTTCAAATATCCCTATGGTCATCATTTTATCTTTATAAAATATATAGATAATTAATTATTATAACCATCAAGTAAACTAAGAAGTACATTATTGAATATCATAGTCTTTTATTTGTGATTTTCAAATACAACATATATTAAATTTTCTTAAATGTATCATTCTTCACCTATTTGTTATTAGAGTGATCATTTCCAACATAAATTATATTATCATAATATAAAATTAAAAAATTATATATAATACCATGATATAATTTATAAGATGTGTTTGTATTAATATCTTGAATTCTAAATGCCTTGCACACTCTAAATTTGAAGTATTATACGATATATACTACACACCATAATGATGGTGGTCTGCAAACCATAACAATGATGGTCCAATTAGAATGCCCTTATTACACACCAAATTTATGGAGGCTTGTTTGAGTGCCTTAAAGTACATCTTTAATGATTAATATGATTTAAATAAATATATTTTTCCCAAATGATTATACCATTTTTATTTTTGTAGCATGATAAGTTTTCACAAATTTAAATAGTGATGGAAACCCTGTCACTAATATGTTGACAAGTAACACTTTTTAAAGTGTCTCAAAAATCACTCATTTCTCATGCATGCCTTAGGAACACGTCTTAACATTTTTATTTCACCAGATTCCATTTACATTAGAGTGCTTCCACATCTAAACACCTCATTACTTGATTGCTTTGTTTTATGCATCTTTTCTACATCAAAATGTCTAGTCAATTAAACACTTCATTTGTTGCACCTTAACCATAGAGTATTCTCCTTTCCTCCTTAGACTTGACATAGTTATATCTATCTCAATGAATGACATAATTTTTTCCTTTTACTATTCAAAGTTAATTTACCGTTTTCGAATAAATCTATTACTTGAGCTTGTAGGGAAAAGATATTATTAATTAAGAAAATATGTTTATCAATCTAAATTATGTATTATATAGAAAACTTGATATTTGTATTATATTTAGACATATATAATAAGTTGAAATTATATGGAAAACTTTAGATGAATTATATTTAGTTGTAAAATATTTCAATATAACTCTACAATTAAACACATTCTCTAACGCCATCTATATTCCATGGTTCCATTTTCATTGTGTAATGTTGTAAGTTTATTTATACCAGTGGCCATACTTTCAAATAACTCTTAGCCTTCTAATTGTAGCAATCTTTCCCCCCTTCTTTATTTCCTTTCCTAGGTCATGTTTTGTAGCTTCACATTCATGATTTCCTCTAGCCTCTTCAAATGTGCTAGGTTGAAATATTTTCATAATAGAAGTAAGAGAAACATTTACATGCTCACCATCTTGCACCATTTTTTTCCTCGATGGTGTAAATATAATTTCAATTGCTAGTAAAAATTCATCCTTCTAAATATCCTCCACTATATTATGATACCACTTTGGTCTTGGTTTATTGGCTCTTTTGACTTTGCTATGAAGATTAGATATCGATTTTTTCTTCCTTAACTCCCATGGAACTTTAATCTTTTGATATTTCAACTCTAAGCATTTTTGTATTTTTCCATGAGAACGTACTCATCATGGATTATCAATAATAATTACCCATACAATACTATCTATATATTTACTATATTTCAAAAATAAATATATCTTCTCCTCTACAATAATCTACAACTTGTGTGCTTTTTATTGCTCATCATAACCAACCAACATATCCATTTTTATCATTGCATATAATATGCTTCTCTTCTCCTCATGAATTAATGCAAAATCAAAATAACTAAAAAAATGAATGAAACTTATGGATGATCTCCTACTTGACCATATTTCTTCAGGAGTCATTTCCTGAAATGATACAAATCAACATGTACTATGATTTCTGCAAAATATTATTTTAAAAATCAATGCCATTCCATTCTATGGAGTTTTATTATGACACATATAAAATGATAAATACATTAAATTGGCATGTCTTTACCTACATAATTTACTCATTTTCATATCATAATTTTGCACATATCAATACTTCAACAAATTTATTTGACCTAATTACACCTCATCTTATTCTACACTTATTGTGCAACAATCAACTGCATAAAATATACCATGCAAGATTTTACAATAAACCTAAAAGCTAGATCAACAAAAAAATTATTGATATTTTCCTTCATTGATAGACTCTTATTGAGAACAACTTGTCACAAAAGACACTAAACATGCAAGTAGAGATGTTTCTTGAACAACATGTTCTTATTCCTTAAGAATCATGGAACCCTATTTTTGTCTCTTATTTCACTCTTACTTACGCTCATAGCCAGTTGGTTTGACCACTCTCAAGTTGTCTTGGTGGGTTTGTCTCAATTTACATTTTGAATTAAGTCCTGCAACCACTTTCATTGGATAGACCACGTTCATGTGATAAAACTTCATATAAAATATTTATCATGAAAGTAGAGTTTTGGCCTCCCATTTTGTATTTGAAAAATTTGTATTATTAACTCTCTTAAACCATTCCAGGGGGTCATTTTGGCTTTCATGTCAAGTTAGCCTCTGAAGCCTACCCCATTAGGACGACCAAGCTCATGTGGTAAATTTTCATATTTTACACTTGATCTTAAAATGAGTTTTTGAAGAATTTATGGCATGTTAAAAATATCAAAAAATCTTGTTGCAAACCCTAATTAGGTTTGTTGTAACTCATCAAAAAAATCCAAGTTTTTAGACCTAATTGAGCTTTCAACCCCTGATTATGTCTTCAAAGTCCAAATTTGCATGTTGCAGTTCTAATACATTTTTTTATACTAATTTAGTCTTGCTTTATTTTTGCCATAGAAAAAATTAGACTTGAAAATATTATTATGTCTATGGTGGTTTCATTCATTTCTTGATTTTCTAATAGAGAATTTTCTCCAATTACGTCTATGGGTTGTTGGTTTTGTATTGTAGTTATAGTCAGGGTTTTAAACCTCGACTAGGTCTTGTCTTGCTTATGTGGGTCATCACTTGGTAGTCATGTTTTAATTCCCACTTAAGTCATGGGATCTTGGAGAACATGATGCAATTTTGGTTGGGGAAAAATCCCAGACCAGATTTATCAGTGATGAATACATAGACTAGCAAAGCAAAATATCAATAGGCACAATACTCATAATTGTGTGAAATAGTGATCTTTATTTATTCTACTTGAATGAATAAAAACATTACATAAAAGTTTTTAATTAAACCTTAAATTTTTATTTTAATTGACATGATAAAGTCAAGAAAAGATAAAAAGCTACCTAGAGTTAACTCACCCTACTATTTTTAGTAAGTGTTGACCAAATTTGACCCTACAAGTCAAATTGGAGCCCCTATAGGTAAAAAATTGAGACTTTAGATTTTTTATGGGTCTAATATTTTTTCATGGGATATGTTATAGGTCTTTTTATGTCATTTAATGCTATATTATCCTTGATCTTAGTTATATTAATCCTTATGTCTTTTAGAGTCATTTTAGGGGTCATAAACGCAAGTGACATAGTTCTTAAGGTGTCCAAATGTCATAAGTTCCTTTAAAATATCCAATAAGTCAGATTATCTATCAATAATGTTAGTCCCATTTGAAAATTGTAGGTTATCTAACTGAAGATCAAGTAATCAACTAAAAAAGGGGAGTTTGGCACTTGTACAATCCATGATGAAAGTTAACATGTAGAAGGACATGTAATGTATATTAATCTTTCTCAAGTTAATTTACATTCCTTAAATTCTCTTTAAGTTCTATTTTTTATTCAAAATTGTTTTTCTCCTTCTTTGCCTTTCTAGACGCACAAAAGTGGTCAATAGGTTTATGCTTGGTATGGACAGTTAGAGAGGTTTCAAGTAAAATGATTTTGGGAGTTGTTAGTAAACTTAGAGATATATATTTAAATAATAATATTTCCAAGATTGGTCAACCATACTTTATGAACCATCCTTTACAAGATGACTATATTTTTTTGTTCATTGTTTCTTACACCCTATAGGTTTTGATTTATTTTGGATAGGTTCATAAAAACCAATTGGTGATGTTGAATCTAGAGTAGGTTAGATATATTCTCATATTATCTTCATGATTGGTTTCATATTTCATGGTGTTTTGATGAGCAAGTTATCTCATGTTGCAGGAAGGTGCCACCATGTACAGTCTCGGTCAGTTTTTCTTATCTACAGAATGCTTGGTTCTTTAAAGGGGTCTCATATGAAGAAGATATGAGATTTATTATGTATCAATGCTATATTTATCATATTACCTTCATGTTTAGTCTCATAAAATCATGCTTGGATCAAGTTTTTAGTCTTGCTATGCTCATAGTCAACTCTTTACTCAATTTCACTTGCAGCCATGTTGAAGCACGTGTGTATAACTTGTTTAGCATGTTCTTGATTTTTAAGAATTTTGTAAGTCTCATGATTTTTAACATGTTTTCATATCAAAATGATCAAATAATAACCTTCACTTGGCATAAGAAGGGATTGTTGTAGCTATTCAACACAATTATTGTCAACCTTATGCTATTATACTCATCTACAGGAGCCTCTTGAGATGAATTCATGGTGGAATGGGAGTTTTTATAAGTGTTTACATCCTTTAGAGTGCTAAGAGTGTATTTTACAACTTGTTAAGGATCTAAAACTGACCATAAGATCTCACATCTTGCAGACTACCTACAATCCTATCTTATTGCCTATACATGAGAATGCACTTACAGGTGTTTCAATAAGGAATGAACATATTAGATGTGTTGGATCACAAAATTAAATCCTATTTGAAGTCCTAATGTGTTTAAGAAACATAATAGATATATTTGGAGTGATAGCTTAGTATATGAGATATAGAACTATGATCAAAGGTGCAATGACTATATTTAGGGATTAAGTCTCTAAAAACATAGAACATAACACTTGGGCTTTTTTCCAAGATCATATAACATGGATATAGATACCCTTGATGCATCCTAATGGTTTTGTATTGAATCCTCTAGCAAGGATAAAGACTCTATAAAGTTTGAGAGGAATATGACCAAGGTAAGATAGTCATTGAGAGGCCTAAATTTGCCAATTTATGCACTAAACTCAGTCAGAGTCATCTACAAGATTTTGATACCAAAGAGACTTTTTCACCTAAAAGCTATAAAACTAGACATGCCTTCATGATTGGTTACCTTAAAAGCTTAAATGGAGCCTAATTATGTTCAAAGGTTATCCATATAAGTCAATATGTAGGGTATGACCCTACAACACTACTTATAGGTTAATTTTCTTCACAAAATGTTCACCTACAAACTATTTGTACGGTATCTTAAACATTGGGCTAGATAACCTTGGTGATAGACCTAAACCCAAGAATAAAAAGAAAAATTATAACTATGGAATGGTGTGGAGATATTTAAGGAGGAAATAAATCTTTAAATAAATGTCTAGGTCATATTTTTTCACCTATAGGACCCCACAGTCAATTGTAGTTGACTATGAGGGGTAGAGAGCAAAATTTGGGATTCTTGATGAGGATATAACATATAAATGAAACAAATGGGACCAAACATGTGTAAAATTATTAAAAGGGACTATATGTAGGTATATAAACATATTTTTCAAGCTAAATCAAGGAAATTAACCTACAGGTATGCTGCCTTGGAGTAAACATGATGAGAAATACATTCAATATTGACTAGACAAGATGTATGAGAAGGTAGGTAAAAGGTTGAGGAGAAAAATGGAGTTTTAAATGAATTAATAATTATAAAAATAGTCTCATTTAACTATCATATTTTAAATAATGTAGATAAAATACTCCATAATGCAAAATACAGTCCACTTGGGAAAGGCTTGCACACAGTTTTCTCTTTACACAAGTCTGTCTTGGTTTTCAAAGATTTTATAAGGTCAAATGTTTTGAAAAAGGGATGAAAATTTGTAGAGAGAGTATTTAAAACCTATATAATCTTATAAAATTATCACAATTGTTTGAAAAAATAGTGAAGTGCCCTCTATTTTGTCTCAGATAGAGGGCACTCCCTTTATGAACAAAACCTGCAATCTTGAGGAATGGAGAGAAAGGGATGAAATAGAGGTTAGGTGAACGTTGATATAAGGTATGTGGAGTTTTATTACATAAAAAAAAAAATTAAAAACCTTTAATAAAATGTGGAAACTCATTAGGGTGGTCTGACACACAAAAGTTACAGTCAAACCTATTAGGCATGTTTAGGTCTGAAGACCAAATGTGAGGTCAATGTTAATTCCAAACTTAGATATTAATCATAAATATTTATATGATGTTTATGGGGTAATAATATATTTTTTTAATCTTATTAAATTTAAATAATCCCAACTAGATGGCTTGGACCACAAGGGGTACAATCAGGCTTACTAGACAAGCTTATAGGCCAAGGCCAAATGGGGAGTCATTCACACTTTTAGATTTAGATGATCACTAAAATATATTGTATCATGTTTATATGGTCACTTAATATGTTTAAAATCCTCAAAATTTTATATTAAGGCCTAAAGGAAGACATTTTTGGGCTCAAGGACAACACTAGGCCTGTGCAAATGAAAGGAGAAGCTCAAGGGAGCAACTTTGGAGGCTCATATATTCTCTAGAACTTTGAATGGAAACACAAGAAGGTTGGAGGTGTTATATAGGGTCTTTAAAAACCTTTTTTTTAAATTTAATTGGAATTTTAACATGAATTTTTTATGAACAAATCCTAAGAGGGTAAAATAAGCCTAAACCCTTAGTCTAGACCTAATGAAGGAAATGGAGATGGAAAGATAATCTAATGGCATAGTTTGCCCAAGATGATGATTTAAATTTATATAATACTCAATCATTCTCCCTACCATCAAGATGATTTGTACAAAATCTATACAAATAGGGTTAAAAACTTCTTATTTTGACTATTTTATGCATTGCACAGTATCTAGGGACTTTCAAGGGATGAAACAAACTTTGGGAGGAATATATAGACTTATGATAACCCATAATTTACATTTAATACTTCATAAAAACACCTAAGTGTGCCTACCATATCTCTCATCTTAGCTAGTCAAGATTGGCATAACGGACATGATGGTGAGAAGTGTGAGAAATTCAAGTGGATGGATTTTTAAGGTCTACCTGAGTAGTATAAGGCCATGGAAGGTCTTTCCAAGTGTAATAAAATCCATCTCATGGATTCTCATGTAAAAATAAATCCAATTTCGATTCCAAGTGTGAGGGGTGACTGAAAAAAGAGTTTTTTAGACTACATGCAGTGATGGCTCACCTACAAGAGACTCTAAATGAGTAGGACTACAACCATTACATGGAGAGTAATTTATGAAACCCTTCCCTCTAATTTCAATCATAATTTATATCCCTAGTTATTTTTAGGATGTTAAAATAGGGATAAATCATGAAGGTAGTTTTTTGAGCCAACACAAGGAGTTTCATGCCACTTTTCATGAGTTTCATGCCTTGTATGGACACTTGTACTTCCTAACCTTGCATGTTCGATTTCACACCCTCTTCTCATGCACAAGTAACTAATTTTATCAACTTTAAAAGTGTCCTTGTGACTTTTAGGCTTCTCTCTTCTTCTCTTTCTCAAGTTCTATAAGAACTAGCCATTTTATCCTTTATAACTTATGCTCCACCTAAGTATGGTAAATCCCTGCTCATTTTCATACCATTTGATCAATAATACTAATAATTTTTACCTCTTACATGACTATTAATGGTTTTTTTTACTTGGATGATTTATTTTGCTTAGTAATGAATTGTTGTTTCATTATCTCACGTATTTGCAATTGGAAAACTTATTATTGCAGGGCATGTAAAGTTTTTTATGATGTGTCAAGGTTGAGAGATTTAGTATATTCAAATATTTCCATTCTAGGCCTCTTGTCTAGTCATCCTAGCCTAAACATTCATCACAACCTCATAATATAACATTGATGTGAGAAGATACAAATTGGAGAAGTGTATGTTTGGTTAGTCCCTTTTTCTCATGTGTAACATGTAATTGGTTGGTAGTCATCAACTATTTCCCTCACAAGTTTAGGTGTAGTAGTGATTTACAAGTGGTACATCAAGGGAGCTATCCCTATCTAGAGATTCACCTCATTCTTAGGTGCACCCATAGTCTAGAGGTGTTTCAATTGTACCACTTGGATGATGAGAGTTGAGACATCTTCTCAAAGGGTGAAAATCCAAATGAAAATAGTAAATTTTACATGTGAGCTTGGATGAGCCTAAAAATCTTTATTTATCCTATAAACATTAAAATTAAACTAATGGACAAATTTTAACTCAAGTTAACATCCAGTTATAAAAATATCCTATAATTAAACATGGAAAAATACTAAAAAATATATTAAAATTCACTTTTGGACCCTTAGATGGTCACGTATATCTCTACATCATTCTCCTCTAGTTGAAAATAGCTTAGCTCCTTTGAGTTTCCTTGATTAAACTCCTATTATTTATTCTTATCAATACTTTTAAGCTCCCACTCTAGAATCCAAGTGTTGTCTTCATATTTTAATCCTTCCCACTATACCAAATATATGTTATAACTTTCTTTTTTTATGTTGAATATTTTTTTATCCATAATCTGCGCTTTATTTTTTTTCTTTTTTTGTGTTCACTATCTTCTTATTCATAATCTACACTTCCTTTTATTTTTCATTCCTTAGTGCCTATTGCTTCCAATCTACTTCTTCATCTTCTTACCCTTCACCATCTTCTCAATGAATCATATAAATCTTAGACATTAAATACTTGATAATTATTAAAATTCTATGATAAACTCACCTTATAATAATTATCATTGATTTTCTCACAATGTTGCATTGAACAATTTTATTGTAATTCAAATTGTTGTATATTCCTTTGGGAAACATTCATTTTCTCAAATACACCATCACTAAATCCCATTATTCAAATACCTTTGACCTTATTGCTACATATTTTGCTTATTTATACTTTCATTACTTTCATAACCTTCTTCTTACTTCTTACAACTATTGTATGTGCTCTGTAAATACTTTTACATCATCACTAAATTGTTATGTAATTAGTAAGTGTACTAAATATAAAATACCCATAGGATTTTTTCCATAAATGATTTGAAATGATGATTTTCCTATTGATTTATTCACTGAACTATTATAGGTAAATGCATCTTGTGGTAAATTCAAGTCCCCTTACTTGGGATTCTCTCTAACTGTGCATCTCAACAAATTTTCTAAGCTCTTTTTTACTAATTTTATTTGTCCATATTTTTATGGGTGGTATGCACTACTAAATTTGAGTATATTTCCCAAATTCCTCAATTGAGTCCTTCAAAAATGACTTAGAAATTATGCATCTCTATTTGATGAAATGGTCTTTGAAACACCATGCAATCTCACATCCTTGAAAAATATCTTTTATACTCTAGTGGCATTATTAGTTTTATTACATGTAATAAAATGAAATATTTTAGAAAACATGTCTAAAACAACAAAAATTGAATCATTACTACTTTGTGTGTTTAGAAACCTCAACACAATGTCCATACATAAATCTTTTTATGATACTCTTGGAATTGGTAATGACATGTGCAGCCCTATATTTTGTTCATGTCCTTTAGCCATTTGGCATATCCTACATCTTAAAACATACCTTGCTAAAAATATCTTCATCTTTGGCCAAATATTAAAATCTTAGGTATGTGATTCTGGGCCTATAGTATGATATGAATCACGTAGATTTTCAACAATTTTATTATTTTAATCATCCATGCTAGATGTTCTTAGTCCTAATGTGTAAATTATAGGTCTCATCTTAATCAATTTAATCAATGAAATAAATAATTAACATCTTTGACTATCATAATCTAAATTATGAAAGAAAGTATCCTGAATTTATTGAGTTAGTCTTATTGAATGGTGATCATGCATTTTTTATGCATTGGTTCTAAAATATTTTCATTGACTTCAATTAATTACTTGTTTTTTCTACGCACAATTATTGGAGGTGTTATCCTCCACTAAATCTATTGTCTTATTCTTACCAAAATGTCCACCCAAACCACCATTGTGCAATTATCTTATAATATTATCTCTAGGAGACCCAAATAGAATACATAATTATTTTCCCTTGAAGAGATAACCATCATGTATAAGGTAGTAATCTCATATGTTAATATATTCCTAGATTTTTCAACTATATTTTCAAAATTTGGATCATTATCATATAATTCCTTAACTTCAAATCTAACTACTTCACTCACTATAGTAGTTAACAATGCCACTCTTTGGCTCAAAACATCAGTTACTTCATTTTTCTTTCCTAATTTATGCTTCAAAATAAAATATCCTTGCAAAAATATCACTCACTTTTCATGCCTAATATTTAACTTCTTTTGAGTGATTGCATACTTCAAAACCTCATGATCTTTAAATAGGATAAACTCTAAGTAGGCACCAATTAATGCATCCATTATCTTATTTCTTGTATAATGACATAAAATCCAACATCATATGTAGAAACATTATTTTTTATCTCATTAAATTTATCATTGAAATATGTTATTCACCTTCCTTATTGACTCAACACAAAACCAATTCCCACATGTGAAGCATCACAATCCACATCAAACACTCTGTTAAAATCTAGTAATGCTAAAATATGTTTTTATGTAATATTATTCTTTAATAATTGAAAGATTTTTGTTATTGCCTTTGTCTATACAAATTGTTTTCCTATTATGCAATATGTTATTGGTGCAAAAATACTACTAAAATTCTTAATGAACTTCCTTTAAAATGTTGTTAAACCATGGAAACTTTATACCTCTATGATGTTCTTTGGAGTAAGCCACTCAACAATTACATTTACCTTTTATTCATCTATTATTACACCATCTACTAAGACTAAAAACCCCTAAAATACCAAAATATTATTCATAAATTTGTAGTTTTTTTATAGTTGCATAAATCTTATCCTTTCTCAAAAAAATTATAACCATTCTCAAATGCATTAAGTTGTCTTGTTTACTCTTATTAGATATCAAAATGTCATCAAAATAAACCACTACAAGCTTACCAATGCAATCTCATAGCATTGTGTTCATCAACCTTATAAATGTGTTGGGATGTTAAACATGTTGGGTGGATTATATAATATGAATGACATTACCATCCACTCATATAAGACATCCATAGTATTGAATGATGTTTTCTATTCATCTCTTTCATAAATAAAAATCTGATAGTATCCACTCTTTAGATCAATCTTAATAAATTATTTTTCTCTTACAAGCACATCATCATATCATATAAATGAAGTATAAGAAATATTTAATTGATAGTTATTTTATTGGTGTCTCTACTATCCACACACATCTTCTATGTCCTATATTTATTTAGAGTTATAAATGTTGGTGTTGCATATAGACTCATGTTCTCCCTTACTACACCCTTTCTCACCAATTCAGTAACTTATTTATTCAATAGAAAATATTCTATTGGTCTTTGTTTAACCTTAAAATCTAGATAGTCTAAGGAACAATAATGGTAGACTATCTCTAAAGTAGGGAAATTATTTGTGAAACTCATATAGAACATATATTGAATTTATTATGCTAAGATACTAAAGATAGAAAATACAACTATTCTAGTTATTGAAAATTAAAGAAAACATTATAATTAGCTAGTTTTGATGCTAATATAGATTTGGACTTAGAATAGATAAAAATTAGAGTAGATATAGATTATGGATCAGTTGCATGATTCTATAAATTATAGCTATATAGGCATGGACATTGACATCGATATGGAATAACTGTGTCGATGTCATTGTCATAATTAGACATAGGTGTATAGTACAAAATACTTATTTAAATTAGATGTGACTACTTGAATACTTATAGGTTCTATCTCACATTCACTCTGGTGTATTCATATCTAGGTCATAGACTATTATTCCTTGTCAAATAGTAAAACCATAGTTCTCCATCTTCATAGTGGCTATGGAAAAATAGGATAGTGGACACATAGTGTCAAACTTCCCCATATACCCCTCTATCAATGATCACTATCTACATAACCAATACTCTGAAGAGGGCCTCATATTTATGTAGTTTACCCCTATGTTTTGGCTTTTGTGTGAATCATGCAATGTATGATAAGCAAATACAAGAGTAACCTAACTTGTAACTTATAAAACATAGCTCTTGCTTTGTTATTTTAGTACTTTAAACCTATATATTTATTGTCCCTATGATTAATATAGAAATAGGATAAAATAGGGAAGCTTTTTTGACTTAAGTGTTTGATATAATGATTTAAGGAAGTAGCCTTGTGATTTATTAGGTTTTTCCAAGTTAGGAATGAATGAGGGTTGATCTTGTATTTATACCAATACCTTTGGAGAATATCTCACATTAAATCACTTAGACCAACCATTAGGATATGTTTCATTTTTAAATTGGATGAATGTAGGTATTAAACACTTGCATTAGGATAGGACACTTGTGTTGACATAGGCATTAGATTGGAATGCAAATGTATGGCTAGTTATAAAATAGATGAAGGTCTAAAAATTGTAGCGATGGTAGACAAGTAGGTTTATAACATTATGCATAAGACAAAAGGCCTAAGTCATCAAAATAACATTGGTTAGAATAAGAAATAAGTAATTAGGCACAAAGAGATAGTGTATAGAGTCTTTTGGCAGTAATAAAGGTATAAAATCTGAAGGTACATCCATGATATATATTTTTCAAGTGTACAAGACTAAGGTGCTATATAATTCAAAAATATTTTCTACATTTATTCCCTTTTAATCTATTAATGAAATTTTTGGTTTAAAAGAGGAAAAATGTGTGCCTAGGCATGTATAACACACATTGTCTTTGATTGAGTCTAACTTGAGTGCTTTTTTAGTGACTAACCTAAAACAAAAAGCATGTTACAGTGTATCATCAATACTTATAATCTGAAATTGAAAGCATTGAAATAATTAAATTTGAAAGAGAGAAAGGTTTAGGAGTACACATGTGTATTGATGAAATCATCTTGCCTTTTGGAATTTTGATTTGAAAGATGTATCATTACGAATCACTAAAAACAAGACTAGGACAAATATATAATAAATAAAGTGCATATATCTAAATAGATACAGAAAGAGATATTGGAGGACACATTCCCCCAACCTTGGATAAAATGTGAGTTGCCACCCAATAGTTGAGATTATTTCAATAATGCAACCCAATCATAATTATAACCTAGTGAGTGTGAGTGAACCAAGCCAAATCACACTATAAAACTAGTGAGGCTAGATTATGTAAACAAGTCTAACCTATAAAATTGGTAAGACTGAGTGATTTAATCGCCTCTTTGATTTACATTTGTTTTTAGACTATAACTATGTGTTTGTATTGTCATGTCAAAATAAATCCAAAACTATCATGTTGTTTTCAAACCCCTTTAGCCTAAAAGGTGTTATTATATCCATTTTGTGTCACACTTTTTACTTAGAGTGTTATTCTAAAACCATTTGTGGGTCACTCATTTAAACATGGCATTATTGTGCTACCCATTTTGTTTCAAACATTTACCTTGGTTTTTGACTCCAAAACCATTTTTCATCACATTTATTTGAAGGAGCATTGTTATGTTGCCTTTTTTTTTTTAAAATCTCTTATCACTTTTGAAACAAAGTTCAAAACTATTGTTATACCTCTCCTATTTCAAATACGCATTTACGCTTCCCATTTTGGTCTAACTCTTTTTCCTTAGAACATTTGAGTCTTTTCACATTAAATCTGAAACTCAACCTTTCAAAGTGCAAATCTTAAAATAATCAAGTTTATGCTAAATCCTTGTATAATTTGGGCTTAGGTTGTTTACCTTTTATGTTTAGATTGAATTTTTTGGGTTGATTTCCTATTCAATATAAAATACTTCTTGCCTAAACCTAATGATTGTTTTTTATCTTGTGCCTTGTTTGGAGATTTATTTTGAGCCAAGTCGTTGCCATGTACTCTGTTTAAAGTTTGTTGCATTGAATGCAGAGTGCCTTAGTTCCATTATCCTAAAAGTCTCTTATAAATCAAATATTGAGTCTTATTGAGCTAATTATTGAGTATCATTTGAGCCAATTGCCTTAATTTAGTTTGTTTTTGAGTTCTTTATTTCCAAGTCTAGCCTTGTTTTTTGTGCTAACAATTATAACTACATTTGGGCAAATCATTGTTATCCTTTGATCCTAGTTATTAATTATTCTACTTTGTCTAAGCACTTTTATCACTAATTATAAAGCCTTTGGTAAAATTAGTACCTTGGCCATAAACAAGTTTTGATCCTTTATGTTACTTTTACCACTAATTATAACTACCTTTGGGAAAATCAATATCATTTGTTAGACCAGTTTCAAGTTTGTTTTATTTTACCTTCACCTAATATAGTTGTTTTACCCTTTGTGCCTCTTTTATAGATTCAAAGGTTCTTTTTTTTTATACCTCAATTATTTTTACCTTTGGGCCCTTTATTTTTCATGAGACATATCTATAGATCTGAACATGCCTCATTACACACATAGCGGGACCATGTATAATCTGAACTATGAGAACTTTGTGACCAATGACCCTTTTTTTCAAGAGACGTATGATGATATAGCTTATAAGATGGATCCCTATCCATATTAGAACATTTTATACATTAAACAAAGGCACAACCCTTTAGCGCAATATTTGTTGACTATACCTCCTTATCTAGGCCAAGACCCAGAGCAAACAACATAATACCTTGCTCAAATGATGCTTAATATTGAATAAAGATAATAGAAATATCCCTACTATGTTAAAATGCCAACATAAAAAATCTATGATCCATAATTGTTTCAACATCATTTATTAGAGAATAAACATGAAGTTATTGTTAGACTTGTCAAAGTAAGAGCCAAATCTGAGTAATTTGATTAGAACTCCTAGTAATGCACCTCAAATTCAACCATTCAAACATGCATCAACTAATTATAGTCAATTTTTATTCTAAATGCCATAGAAATACTAGAATACACTTGCAAAATGGAAAGATCCTATGGACAAAAAAATAGAAGTACAATAAGTGTACCAAGACTATTTTAATCTAGCTCATAATATTAATGCAAGGGTTGTTTCTAACATGTCACTTATTGAGATAGCTCCATAAACAGGAAAAAAATGGATGCTTTAGGCTATGCAAGACAAATTTTAGACCCATTTATCTAGAGAACATTAGTTGGTGACATATAAAATGTCCTTATTTTGATAGAAGAGACTACCTCTCAAATGGAAGACCTCACTCAAAACATTTTAGATAGCATACAAGTGTATTCTAATTTAAACAAAAGTGGGTATATTTTACCACTAATCAATACACAATAAATTAATTCAAATAATTCCATGATTGGATTAAAAAAATAGGGAATAGGTACACCTATATATAAATATCAACAAGCAACCTCCACTCCTCGACCAGCCACTTCCTTGAGCATGCAATAGGGAAAATAAATCAAAAACAAACCAAATTACCACCACAACAAGTGTAGAACACTCTGCCACCTAAATAGGTGATAATTAATGTTTTACCATAATAAAAACAAACCAATATACCTTATCAATCATAAAAGTTACCTAACCAACAATGTATTATTATTGGGCAGAAAGTGCCAGTTGGTCAACAACAACAAATACCAAACCCCCAACAGTTGCCTAACCAACAAAAAGTGTCTATCCAGTAACAAGTGCCTACCCAAAAATAGGTGTTCAACCAATAATAAGGTCTGTATGTACAATAGGGACCAAGTGCTAGGCAACATTTACCTTTCACCCAATAAGTATCACACATGAAACAAGGATCCAACTATCAACACCTCCAACAACATTATTTTATTCAACATTGTGTTCCCTATATACAACAATGTTCAATAAGTAAGAAATAAGTTACCTCCCAAACCCAATAATACTAACAAATTATATAGAGCCAAATGTCATTACCACAACCACAATTCACTAGCCAAAGTTGTGTAGCCAATTTGAACCAGAATGTCTATCAACAATAGTGTATTTTGTATCCATAATATAATCCAAATGCATGGATATGTATACCTAGTCATCCATCCAATTCAACCAACATTCCACAACATGCCTACCCCAATCAGAGTAATCCACCTTTAACCACACAACCTCAATAGAAACAAGCCACTCTTTCTGATTTCCTTTCCCAAGATTTGCAATAGATTAAAGATATAATTCAAGTTATACATATCAAAAAGAATTGAAAAAATTCAAACTAGATGAAATATGCTATTATCCATTCATCATGGAGTATCTACAAATACCATTTTCATTGGGTTATGAGGCACCTAAATTTGACAAATACAAAGGCAAAGGCAACCCTAAAGAGTACCTAAAAGAATTATTTTTTCATGCCAACTAGTGGCATGTAGCGACATATTCTTAATTCTTCTCTTTTCAAGGAGTCTAGTTGGGCAAGCCTTAGAATGGCTATCAAAATTACCAAAGAATTTTATACCTAACTTTGATGATCTCTCAGAGAAGTTCATATATCACTTTTTGTATAATCTTGAGTAAAATATTATTGTTGTGGATTTAGGCCAAGCTAAATAGAATATTGGTGAAAGCTTCATTGCATACTTACAACATTGAAGATCACTGGCAAGTTTTTTTACTCATAATTTATAAATAAACAATTGGTCATGATGTTTACTAGGAGCCTACACAACAAGATATCATACCATTTTGAATTATAATATGTTCATAAATTTGAAGAGGTTATAGGGAAAGGAATACATATTGAGAAAGCCTTTATCAACAAAGGGATAATCAAACTATCCTCTTCTAATCAAAGCTAGAATCAACATCAAAGCTAGCATAACCAAAACCATAACGAAGGTTAAAACCATAATCAGAACCTAATTCAAATACTAACTTTAACACCACCTCAAGCCAACAACAATGAGAGACCAAAACCCTATAACTATAATAATAATGTTATTAGCAATAGGGTTACTGAATCATACCATGTTTAGATGGTGAAAACATTAGTTGTCTATTTACCTCTACCCACTCAGTAACCACCTCTTCCATACATTCAACCCAAACCTCCACAAAACTAGCTAACATAAAATTAAAACCAATTACAAGCCCCTCTTCCAAGGAGAAGACCACATATTTATTGATAATTTAGTGACCTAGGTGAGCCTATTGAATTTGTGTTCAAAAGATTGGTTCAAGCAAATATCATCAGTTGGTTGATACCAAAGTCATTCCCTAAATGGATTATTTTTCTTGATTAGTACAATGAACATAAATTTTATGAGTACCATCGCATCTAAGGACACTCCATAAGATGGTGTATCTAACTTAGGGATTTTATTGAGAGCATGCTAGAAAATAGAGAGATAGAAAGAGACACCCATGCTCCAACATCCAATCACAACTTAGGTATCTACCATAATTTATTTCCCCAATATAATAACAAATACAAATATTAGTACCAATAACAATAATGGCGATAGAAAATTCCACTGAAAAATCAATAGAAATAATGACAACCATAATAATAACAACAACAAAATGGTCAGAACTAAGGGAAAAATGAACAAACCAACTAAGGAGTTCATCATGCCATTGTTTATAACTATAAAAATGTTTTAGGACATGTTTCAGGTGGTCATGTTTCCACTATCACTATTAATCCTCGACCAAGTACCAATAGACCTAGACCTTCTCTCAATAATGCTTATTTACCTAGCAATGCTTACTAACCTCCTTATGTTGGTGATTATTCTACAGACCATGTTGACAACCATTATCCATACTGTCCAAGAATAATCATTCCAATCCTCATTACTCACCTAGCCAACTACCAAATACAATTTATAGATTGAGACTATGTAGTCATAACTTGATAAAATAGGGTCACTGTCAAAGGACTATAGCCAAATACTACAAGTGATCCTAATCAACCTTGCATGCCTATCATAAATAAACCAACTAATAAAATTGAGATGAAGACCTATGACATTTTGTAACAACTGAAGAAGATACCTACACACATATCCATCATGGATTTGTTGTGTACGTCTACCATCCATAAAGACATCCTAAATGAGTATTTTATCCAATCCCTTATGCAAGATGACATCACTCTAGACATTTTCCAAGCCATGGTAGGACACTTGGCCCCTGGATAATGTCTTACCTTTAACCAAAGTGACATGTCATCTCTATTCCCTTTGCACAATAACCCATTGTACATGGAGGTTGGTATAATAAACCATGGAGTTAAATGTTTCCTTTTAGACAATGATTCAGGTCTCAACATTGTATCTCTAAAGTTGGTCAAAAATCTTAGATACATAGTAGCTGACTTGCATCTAGATACCATCATTATCAAGGCATATGATAACAAAGAATAAGAGTCTCAAGGTATTATTAACTTTTGAATTGTCATTGGACCATTGACCCATGATACTTTGTCTCTTGTTTTAGATATAGAACTATCTTACAATATGTTATTAGGCTGACACTAGATCCATGAAATCAGGGCTATACCTTCTGCATTGAATTAATGTATAAAATTTATACATTCAAGAATGGAAATGACTATACAAGCTAATCTTTAGCCATATCAGTATAATAAACACCTTGAGGATAAATATAAAATTTATAATTACCAATTTGGCATAAATCTTATACCCAAATTAGATGGAAAAAGATCCAAAAAGAGAAAAGTCATTGAATCAAGCCCAGAAGCTAATGACATAGACCTAGATATAACTTAGCCTCTACCTTAGCCATATCTCCACCAAAAAATTTCAACCACTTCTATATAACTGGAAAATTTCTCAGAGAATACAATACCTATAATGCATTTCATGTTTCCAAATTGCCTAAAACTCCTTAAACTTATAGGATACCTAAGACCAAAACTACTCATATGGAGTGGGAAACCAAAGGAAAATCATATCTGAAAAAACCCATTATTTTCAAACTGACCTCTGGCCTAAAAAAGGATCCCTTAGTAGAAGATGATTCATGGCACTACACTAATGAGTTATCTGATTGTTACTAAAGTGTAAAGTAACTTATACCTAACCATATTATGGAGCACCTAGCTTATGAAGGTAGAGTTTTGGGGCTACATCAAAAAGTCATGATCAGACTTGTCTCAATGACCAATTATAAGGGGATCCATAGTATTAGATTTAAACTACTCGGGGGCCATCTTACATACCTTATTCATGTTTCAACACACCCTATTCATGTTCCAACACTACTGAATAGTGATGACAATGCTAGAAACAACATAAGGCTTGATTATACCATATATAATGACCTTACCACTAAAAATTTGTTTAACACCCAGCCATTTACATCGTTAGCCCTATTTATCAACCTTCACATTTAACCTGTCACCATCCACAATTGATATACTAGGACTAGTAAGAATCAATAATGTCATTAGATGAGTTTGAAAATGATGAGGCCATAGACAACTTTATGGGATTGAGGATTCACATTCCTCTTGGAGTCCACAAGCAGGGATTTTTTATTAGATCAAATCATGTTACCTACTTTGGAGAGCAGGTAAACTTCCCTATTCAAAAATTAAAAAAAAAACTCAAACATTGAGGTTTGAAATTGAAAACCTCTTTGAGTCACTTTATAACTAGGTAAAAAGTAAAGAGAAAGGCAAGTCTCTTGATGAAAACCAGTTTTTAGCACCATTAGATGGGTATGTTCACCACTCTTCCTATGAATCATAGGAGACCTATATCCAAAATCCTATCAAATATAAGTACCGAGGAATGGAAATCTTTTGAATAAAATTTTCAAGAGTGACCTGAGGTACTTGTTTCATGACCGATGCCAACATTAGGAGATTCTAATTTATCCTACTTAGGAGAATTAGATGAGCTAGTCCATCAGGAGGACTTTAACATTGCCAATTAGTTCAAATCCTTGCTGACTATTCTAGATGATGGTTCTACACTTCTCATGGAGGATACTTCATAGGTTAACATTGGGACTTCAAAGGATCTAAAGTGGATTAAACTAGGTGCATCCCTCACTGAGGATGAATGTGAAGCTTTTACACCACTTTTGAGGGAATTTTTGGACATATTTGCATATGTATATTTGAACATGTTAGGTTTAAACCCAACCTTGGTTGTACACCACCTCATTATACACCTGATGCCAAGATTAATAAACATAAGTTTCATAATATGCATCCTCATATTGTTGTTCTAGTCAAGAAAGAGTTGGAGAAACTCTTAGATGCAAAATGCATCAGGGAAATCGACTATTCAAAGTGGATTCCAAACATTGTACAATAAGTAAGAAACTAGAAGGTATTAAAAGCTACACTGATTTTAGATATATCAACAAAGCCTACCTAAAAATGGCTTTTATCTACCTAATATTGACATGATAGTTGATTCAATAGTTGGATTTGAAATTCTCTCTAATGGATGGATTTTTAGGTTATAATCAAATCAAAATAGCACTAGAATACCAGGACAAGATTATGTTCACCACTTTGTGGAAAACATTTTGTTATCAAGTGATGTCATTTGTGCCTAATAATGTATGAGCCACTTACCAAAGAGCCATGACAATGATTTTCATGACATGATGCATGATATTATTGAGGATGAGGACAATGATATCCTGGGTAAGTTAAATACCCATGTTGATTATCCAACCATACTATGGAGAATATTTGAAATACTTTGTGAGTATAGTGTCAAGCTTAATCTGAAGAAATGTGTATTTGAAATTACTTCTGACAAACATTAGGCTTCATTGCCTCTCCTAGGGACATTGAATTTGACCCAACCAAAGTTTGTGCAATTACATAAATGCCATCGACATCTACCTTGATGCAGCTCCATAGTCTATAGGTCAAAATTCAATCTATCAAACGCTTCACCTCATAATTATCTGATAAATACCATTTATTCATGCACTTTCTAAAGAAAGGTGTTATATTTTCCTAGAATGAAGAGTGTCAAAAAGAATTCAATCATCTTAAATAATATCTTACCAACCCACTTGTTTTGTTTCCACCAATACCAAACAAGCCATTACTTATTTACTTGTCAATAATTGAGAATGCCTTGGGGGCACTTTTGGCATAACACAACAAATAGGGAAAAGAGCATCTTGTGTATTATTTGAGTAGAACATTGGTCGCGTATGAACATAACTATAAGCCAATTGAAAAGACCTATTTAGCCATGGTGTTTACAGCTCAAAATTTATGTCATTATATGATAAACAACAAGACCATTATTATTTCCAAAGTAGATCCACTCAAGTATCTACTTTCTAAATCAACTTTACAGGGTTGCATGGAATAATGGATTATGCCATTGAGTGAGTTTTAAATTGAATATGCTAATCAGAAGGCCACTAAGGGGCAAGTACTTGTGGATCAACTTGTTGAATCTTCTCTTCAAGATACTCAACCTCTTATTTTTGGATTTAAAAATGAGGCCATTATGACCATTGAAGAAGTAGATGCACGTCATGAGGTTGAACAATGGAATATGTACTTTGATGGATCATTCATGACTCATGGATCAAGAGTTAGAATATTATTTATTACACCATAAGGGAATCTCATTCCCAAGTCCTTTCATATTGGATTTCCATATATGAATAACATGGTTGAGTATGAATCATTCATTACAAGGCTTTGTCTAGTAGTACATTGGAAAATTTAACATTTATTCATGTATGGTGATTCTTAGTTAATCATCAATAAAGTTATGAACCAGTACTGGACCAAGGATGAGAAATTGGTACCCTATAAAGATATGGTTGATACTCTCAAGCAATAGATTGCCAACATCCAATTTGAAAGAATACCTTAGGCCAATAATAGAACAGTGAATGCTATGGCCACTATTGGTTCCATGATCCAAATAAAAAATAGAGAAAGGGATTGCCAATTTCTTATTGAATATCTCTTAGCTTTAGGACATGATAAATTATCCATAGAGATGGTTTGTGATATTTTTGGTCTCACATCTCCTTAGTACTCAGATGTATATGCAGGTCTTCAAGACCAAACCATACCTCTCAATTTATCATGTAGAAAACAAAAAGTCTTCACCCACAAAACCTCTTGCTATACCCTACGTAGATCAACCTTATATCATAGAAGATATGATGAAACTCTACTTTATTTTTTAACTTTGATAAAATTCATACTAGCATTGAGGGAAATCTTAGCCAAAAGGTTATTATGTACTAGTTATTATTGTCCAATGATGGAAGTAGATGCAGTTGTATATGTAAAGAGGTGTGTCAAGTGTCAAAAGTATGCCAATTTGATTCATGCTTCAGCTAAGACACTCAAACCATTGAAAACACCATGGTCATTCTAAACATAAGGACTTGACCTCATTGGATAAATCAATCACACATTTTTTGATGGCCATAAACATGTCCTAAATATTACCGAATACTTCACTAAGTGAGTGAAATCCATTCCCCTCACTTACATCACCGGTAAGCAAATCATCAAGTTCATATTGAGCCATTTGATCTACCATTATGGCATCCCTTCCAAAATTATATCTGATAATGGTATATCATTTAAGAATAAATATGTGAAAGCACTTTCTTATCAATACCACATCAAACAACATTTCTCTATCACATACTATCTATAAGGTAATGATCAAGCTGAGGATTCTAATAAAACCATTATTAAAATTTTGAACAATATTGTCAATGATGTTGGTCATAATTAGCACTTATAAATATTTAACACCTTGTAGGCATACCATACCACATTTTTTACTCTAATGGGAGATACACCTTATTCACTTGTTTATGTAACTGTAGCCATTCTTTCTGTTAAGGTTGAGTTTCTTTCTCTCCATATTTTGTTTTAGTACATCATTGATGAAGAAGACTACAAAGTATCTCGCTTACAAGAGATAAACCTATTTGATGGTAAATGCTTGGTTGCTTTGAATAATCTTCAAGCATATCATAATAGATTAAAAGCCCAAAATAATAGTCACATTAAGCATTATGGATTTGAGCTTGGTGAAATGGTGTTAAAAGAGAATTGAAAAAGTCTAAATTTTGAAATAAAGAAAAAAAGAAAGTTCTAACCAAACTAGTTATGTCCCTATGTATTCGTTTCCAATTACAGTTCTAGAGAATATAAGATTGCTACACCAGAGGGAGATGAAATTCATGAACCAGTGAACATAATGCACCCCAAAAATTTCTATGCTTGAGGGACTTGGATTATTTTTTATAAGGATCATCTTAATTGTGCCACATTATAACCATTCTTTGTATTAGACCCCTTACCATTCTACCATACCCTTAACCCTTTGCCAGCCAGTTATTTTTACCTAACCCCATCTATCACATCTGTCCTTGGTCCAAGTTCATTTTTAAAATCAAGCACGTTCAGTGGTTGATGATAAATTTAGTTCTAGTAGTAGTTTCATAATCAAATGTTTGAATGACAGTTTATGAAAGCAATATGACAATGGTCCTAGTAATTGCATCCTTCATTTGTTTTTACATTTCCACCTCATACTACTAATTATAAATGCCTATGGGAAAATTAGTACCATTGACTCTTTGTCATTATTTCCCAATTATAACTACCTATGGGTAAATTAGGGACAACACCTTTACCATGCATTATTACATCACCTTGCCATTATTTTTACCATTTATCTTACCATTTGCCTTTACCTAAAACTTGTTGGTACTTAATAGGATGCCTTTTGTGAAGGTGTAACTATAGTGACTTGAGATCCTATAGGACTATGTAGGTAACACTTTATTCACATTGAGGTCAGCTTAATCACCCCTTTGCCATGATTTCATAATTTTTTGAGCATTTAAGTTTGAATGGTATCACCATTTTGCAAGCAACCTAAGCCATGCTCTCACCATTTTGGGTGTTGAGCCATTTTGTATCTCTAAATTATCAATTGAGTTGAGATGTTTAAAATTTTTGTAAAACATTAGTAACAGTTTCAAAACCCCTAAACATATAGAAAGATCTAGAAAATCATTAAAATTGGCTTAGAATTTCCATACAAGATATAAAGCCATAAAAATTTTATGGGAAGGGCCATCTTATGTATTCAATTTCATTTCTATCCACCTTAGTCTTTTTCCTCCCATTTTTTAGGAGAACTACATCGGCCTGAGGTCCACACAGACTATGTAGGTATCAATTGGATACATGGGGTATCTTGAGTTAGTTCAGTCATACTTTCCTTTATTTTTCAATCACTTCTTTGCCTTAAGGATTATATAACTCCTAACTATTTCAAGAGTAACCACTTATCATTTAGTTTTACCAATCCTTATTAGTCTTAGTCATACGCTCTCACTATTTTGCAAGTTGATGTTGTGATCATTATGTATTTGACTTTGATACACTAATGACCACTTGGATTTTCTTATACTCTCACCATTTTAGAAGCCATTTTTGTTTGAACTCTCTCTCCATTTTACAATAAATCTTGTCTTACACTCACCATTTTGCAATCTCATTCCCATTTCAAGCCTTAGATGTGGTAGACATTTTGAATTATAAATTTAGTTCATTTATAGATACTCATTTTTTGTCTTTTAGTATGGTTTTAGTATAAACCATACTCTCATGCTTGTACAATTTGTTTGTGTTAACATTTTCATGATTTTAAAATGACATTCCCTCTTTCATATTATGCACTCATTGTTTTGTGAAATCATTCTTAGTTTCCTCTACAAGTAAATCATGTTTTCTTATTATTCATTTTATTTTATCCCATATCTTGAAATAACTACATTAGACCTAAATTTCATATTGGATCTTGTGTCTATAGAACTGTGTAGGTAGCGTCCACTTGCCTAGTGCATCTAGAATCAGCTCGGCTACCCCTTCCTTTTCTTCTATTCCCCCCATTGTGTTTGTGTTGTTTTTTTGTCTCATATGGCCTAGGGTTAATATTTATGCCATTTTTTTTTGTTTCATTATATCTTATAGCCTAGGGGAAATGTTTGTCATCTTGTTTCCCTATAACCTATGGGAAACATTGTGCCTTTTCATTCTTATGTTTTTCTATCTGTGTCATTGCTACCTAACTTATGGGTCACCCTATTGCCAAGAGTAACACCTCTATTAAACATGTATGAACAATTTGTTTTATGTTTGTACTAACATTGTGATTAACCATTGTTTCTATGTTGTTTATTTAGCTTAGTTTATTTATTTTTTTGTGTTTAGATTAGTTTGTTTACTGTGCTTTTATTTGCTTTGGATTGTTTGGTTATTTTTACTTTTTTTTTCACTTTGTTTGTTACGTTATTTGTTAGTTTTGTTTGTTCATTTATTTATTTTATCTATTGGTTTTGGTTCTCTTTGTTTTATTTTGTTTGTATTATTTGTTTGAATAGTGTTTATATGTTTATTTATTTTTGTTTATTGGTGTTTTATTTGTGTGTTTATTATTATTTTATTGTTGATTGTTTATGTTTATTTAGTTGTTTTTCCACATGTTATTTTGTTTTTTTGTTAGTGTTTTGTTTATTGATGTTTTGTTGTTTGTTTTTATTAGTGTTATGTTGTTTCTTTTTATTGGTATTTTGTTGTTTATTTTTATTGGTGTTTTTTATTCTGTTTATTTGGGTTTTGTTGTGTTTTATTTGTTTTTATTTGTTAGTATTTTTTTGTTTGTTTATTTTATTTGTTTTGTTAGTTTTATTTGTTTATTTAAATAGTTTGTTTATATTTTTTTTATTCATTTTTGTTTGTTTATATTAGGTTTTTTATGTTTGTATAGCCTTGTTTCTTTATATTTTTGTTTGTTTATGTTTTTTTTTGTTTTGTTTTTGTCTATTTTTTTTTTGTTTCTTTGTATCATTTTATTTTTTTGCATTATTATTCATTGCTTTCCACAAAATTATTATATTTTATTTACACTTAAGTCTTTATTATCCATATCATGTACTAAGGTAGTGAATTTTTGTATTTAGTCTTACACTAGATTTACTTGTTATATTTTACACCTAGGATTTGATTATTCATATCTTATTACTAAGTTGTTTATATTTACATTTAAATTAAGTTTTGCATGCTTATGATATATTTTTTCATTTTAGTTGTCCATAACTATCATGCATAATATCACAAGTTAAAGCAAAAATGTGCATAAGGAGTATATTCTAGCAATGTAATGACAATACTTCTCTAATATATCAAAAACTAGCCAAATACCAAAACACATGCTTGAATCCATAAGTAATAAAAAAGAGAAAAAAATGATTTATTATGTGTTTATACAAACATGCATCTCTAAATAAGCATACATATGAGTCATACAATATAATTAGATGATAACCAATAAAACATCTTGTAAACATGGCATAAGTAATGCATGAACAAAGCATACATAGGCAAAATCATTAACAATGTTAAACATCTATAATGCTAATAACTGATAAACATGAGATAATCAAGGTAATAAATATGACATCATATATATATATATATATCAAATAAATATCATATACATGTATGTTGGCCTCGCATGAACCAAAAATGAATGTCAATGTATCTCAAATGTTATAATATATAGAGGATATATACATATCATGATGGTGTCTAAAAAATACATAATTATGATGATATAGTGAGTACAATGCCAATGCCAATGCCAAAATAAAGTCTAAAATATGCCAAAATGACAAAATGTCAGAGTCCTTGTGATCAACTTTGAGTCTATGTATCCATGGGACCTATAGCTGGAAGAGGCTCTGGTGGTCCTAGTGGTGGTGGTCATGTATGATAAATAGACTAGCTTAAGGCACCTGTAACATAAGTCTTCATCTTAGACTAACCACATTTACTCCTTGCCCTATGTGCATCCTAGATCTCAAAAGTAACAACCTGTTGATCCCTGGGCACTATAGACTCATAAGCTCACCTATAATAAAATACTTCATCGATAGCCTAAAGTATCTCTATAATATATGTGAAAAATTGGCCTATGTACTAGCTCCTCCAATAACATCCCGCTCTCATCTCAACTTGTCCATAGTAGCCAATGCCTGATCCCACTCACTAATGGCTTAATATTTCTTAGTAGTGAGTTGGCCCTAAACCTATAACATCCTATATATCTCTAACTTTAACCAAGTGATATCTATCTATAGCTAAGTCATATCATCATCCCTCATGTCTAAGGTGCTTAAAAAATTAGATAGGTAGTATTATAACCCTACAACCTCTCGTACCTAATCATTAATCTCCTACTCCAACATGTTAGTGTCTCTACCTATTGTGGTCATAATAGAAGGCCCTACCTATCTTAGATCCACCTATGAGCTTGAAGGCCCTACTTTGCCTAAGTTAACATGTCTAACTACCACCATTGTTGAGATAGGATCCAATATCATCACATCTGACCCCTCATCATCTTTATCTCCTCTATCAAAACCATCATCATCATCCTCACTACCACTCTCCTAACATGTGTCACTACTATCACTTAATGTCTCACCCTCCATCTCCTCAGTGTCCATAGGTACCTGACCCCTACCATAACTATAGCTATCAACATCAATGAGCACACCTATACCCATAAGTGCATATAAGCTAGAGTGACCCCTACATCCACAACTCCTCTTTCATAAGCCCAAACAACCCATGGTACACTGATGTAACTCATTTTTTCCTTGCTCCTTAGGATCATAAGAGCATCTTGGCTGATCTCTTATGTCACATGAACAAACTGTTGTGACCCATCAAGTACATCTTATGTAAATTCAAATTACCTGAGTACCCAATCAGGGTGGTGCTCCTATATAATGTAGGACTACCTCCCAATCAAAAAAAATGTGGTATTCATGAATCCCATGTACCATCCATCGCTAAATCACTATAACTGATACGTGAGGTATGACCTCCAAATGAATAGTTATGATGCTAGATCATCAAACATTTGATGATAAAAGGGGATATCTCCTCTACACCCATGCCTATTGGTATTGGTATGATCCCAACCATAAGCTACTATATCCTTGGGATCTTACATCTTACACATCTTGACTAGTCACTTGATCATGATATGCTCCCAACCCAAGACCATGAGAAGTGTACAGGCACTAATATTACATCCACCTCAATATGTTATTAGGTGAAAATTTATGTAAAATTATGATAGAATAATTGGTCCATAGGCAAACTATGTTTAATGCTCTAACATACTCCTAACAATGCCACCTAAGCCCATATATAAATATTATCCTCTCTTGTTAGGCAATAAGATAATGCTAACAATGGCCATGAGAAAAAAACTCTTGATCAATTAGAGCTAGTGGTAATAGATCCCCAATAGGTAGATCATCCAACTAAATATATGTATAAGTCTCAATCAAGTCTATATTGACATTACACTGAATAATGGGGATACCTTGATAGCTACATATATCATCAAGAATAACCTATTGTTATGTTAGTGGCATTCAAAACAAGTGTCACCTATGCATCGATAGCCTAAGGATATGCCATGTATCCTCAAGTGTGATAGTGTCCTCCCTAGTTATTAAGTAAAAGGTTAATGTATCACTATGCATGTTCTCTACTAATGCACTCAAATATACTTGATTGGCCTAGGTAACTAGCATCTATGCCATGTCATAGAGGTCTATCATCTATAAGAAGGCAACCATGACCTTCGTCCAAATCTACAGGGTTTGCAAATAGTGTGATCATCTTACACGATAGGTGAGAATAGTCAGTCTCTCCTATAATCAAAAAATTTAGTGTCAACCTAACTACATGCAACTATTTAAGCCTATACCTAGCCTAATGAGCCTAATTGACCCTATTCTAGAGGTGGGACCCTTTTTAGGCCCTTCAAACAATTATTTTTGGCTCCTAGGGTGAAGTCATTGTTTTCTAGAGGGTAAAATCATCGTTTAGGTGATTTTGCACATTTTTAGGTAAAAACATTGTTTTTATTTTCATGAAAATGGTGACTTCACTTCAAAATGGAAAAAAAAATCCATTTCAGTGATTTATACCATTTTTTGGTATTGCTGCCATTTTCATAAATAGTGACTTTGATCGAAGTCACCATTTTCCTTGGTGAAGACACCATTTGCCCTACCATGCAAATAGTGATTTCATCAAATTTCAACCTGCCAAGTGTAATAAATAGCAATAAATTACAATTAATGAAAAGGTTGGGTTTATTTACTAGTTCCCCATCATGTGGTGGTGACATGTGCTCCCTCACTTTGATATATGTCATTGAGCTCTTCTATGGGCCATTTTTTAGTTAACAATTTGTGTAAAAAATTAGAGCTTTAATTCCCAAAGGGCTAGGGTGAAAATGAATTTGTTTTCACCCCTGGGGTGACTATATAGCCAAAAATTTGAATTTTTACCCCTCGGCCTATAGTCCATTTTATGTGCTCTACAAAGCATATTTTTCACTTCTTTGGTTTGTTTTACACATCATTTGATCCTACATGATTTATTTTTTAGCTATATGGCAACTAGATCAACTTTTTGGGTCTCCCTTGAGACTCATTTAACATCATTATTTTTCAACCTATATCTTGTGTTTATTCGAATGTGCATCCTCAAATTTGAATTTAGGCTAAAAATATGTTGTTATCCTTTGCCATCTCCTTGTAAATCCATTTTATAAATTTTTCACATCAATTACCCTTGCCAATTTGCCCCGTTGTAGTAAATTATTTTTTCAATCAATCAATGATATATGCCTTGCCTTTTCAAGGCATTATTGTTTTAAATCATTCAATGTGAATGTGCAAATTATTATAACCAACTTTGAGCAAATCATTCTATTTTTTCCCAATTTAATGATTATAACCATATTTGGGAAAATCATTATTTTTACTAGTTCCACCTGCCCTTCTAGGGCAAATGCCTATGTTCTTGATTATAACCACCTTTGGGCAAATCAGTGTTTTTCATTTTTCATGTCTAATTATAACCACCTTTGGTCAAATCTGTGTTTCCCATTTTCTGTTATTGATTATAACTACAATTGGGTAAATCATTGTATCCCATTTTCTATTCCTAATTTTAACCACCTTTGGTAAAATTAGTTTTTTTCATTTTGTTATTGATTATAAAGGATTTTTTAGGAAAAACATTATTCATCCTATCACCCTACCAGGGCAACTATCTGTGCCATTACTTATAACTACCTTTGAGAAAACAAGTGTCACACTTTTTACCACTAATTATAACCACTTTTAGGCAAATCAGTGACTCCATCACCATACTATTTATAACCACCTTTGGGTAATTCATTAATCCCACCCCCATTATCACTAGATTGTGTTGTTTTATTCATTTCAAGGGACTATTCAATGACCCTATTTTTTCACCCTCTCCCTTGAGGGGGCATCAAGTGTTTATTGATCACCCTTTGGGGCATGAACTGTTTAGATTAATTACTTTTGCATTATTTGAAAATACGTTACTATACCTATGTTTTATAACACTTTTTCAAATAGGGTCAAACTTTAGACACTTAGTTTTGGCCACTTGCATGCCTAAACTAGGATTCAATTTAATTTCTAGAAAATGACACATTTAAACCTAAAAATTATCTGAATTTCCCAAATTCATCCATGTAAGGGATTTAATTTCCCAAAAACATGATGAGTCTAGCTTATTTAGCATATTATGTTGTATGCACCAAAAACTTAATTTAGTTTTAACCCTAGTCAAAATACGCCCTAGTAATTTGACACTTTTGGCCTATCAAGCTATTAATTCATAACATTTAAAATAATTGCTAAAAATTAAAAATCACTAATCAAGATTAATTACATTGAAAATTTTAATTAACTTGCCCAAACAAAAATTCCAAATCAAATTCATGAAATTTCATTTACCAAAAAATGAATTTTTATCCAAATATAAAGTCAAAGGTCAAATGAGCTAATAAAGTGATTTATTATTTCCTAAATATTCTAAAATTATGAGTCACAACCTCACAAATATCTAAATTGAGTTGTCATTCCTCTTAAATATCTAAAACTAAGGTGTCAAAATTTAATGAGTACTTTAACCCAACCCAGGGTTAAACTGACTCAACCCAAGTTATAATTTAACCTAACCTCCCTAGGGCTAGAGTTAGTTATTTGAGATATGAATACAAGTTCCCACACCACATGCCAACAAGATTTTATTTGTAAGGTTATTCTACTAGAATACCTTATTGAAGCCTTTGAGAGTAGTATTATAATGCCTAATTTATGTCAAGCTTCACACCAAGCCACAAGTGACTATTGGAGAGATGCTACCACAATGGAATAGAATTGTTAGAAGACTATAATAATCATAGGCTAAGAAAGAATATCCTTATGCCAATAAGTAAACATTAAATTTGACAAAAGAGGTAAGAAATTTGTATTGTCTTTATCTCTATTTTATGATCTTTCTTATTATGTTATGCTCTCCCTAATTCTTAGGCAAGTGTGTTTATTCCTAGTGTATTGTTATTCTTGTTTTTTAATTATTTGGACTAACAAGGGACTAATCTACATTTTGTTTACTCTTTGAAAACCTAAGGTATAATTAAATTTTCTAGAATTAAATATGAACATCCTCTTGAGCAAGAGAAATTTGTAGCCAAGAAATTAATTATCAAACCTACTAAGGTTAATCTTATAAAAAAATGTTAAGCAATAGGAAACCCCCTTTACCATGTAGCCAACACTTGAGAGACCATTCCATAAGAGATCCACAATGGGTTCCATGAAATCCTCATCTACTACACACAATATTTAGATATCTAGAGCACCTATACATGTTCTTATTACTACTATTCTAAACAAACCACAAAGCACTCAATTATGGGTCCCACGAACCCCTACTCCTACTATTTCTACTTCACAACCACAAAGTCTTATTTTACATATGCAGAGCATCACAAATATTATAGTGACAGATATTATGCCTATAAATGCTCCTCAACAATATCACCAGTTTATTACATGAAGTTCATAGTGAGGAGATATATGTGATAATCTGTTGGATGCAATCATATGATCATTTTTCCTTTAAAATATTCCAAAAATACCAAAAAATTCAAAAAAGTAAAAAATTCAAAAAAAATAAAAATACAAGAATATGTTCAACATTTATATATCCCATTTAGCTCCTTAGCACATATGTCATCAATTCCATGTTGGTATATAACATATAAATATTTTATATATACATGTGTTTCATAGATATTTTGAGTGTGATTTAGGCATACACAAACATATGATCTATGCACTTTTGGATGTTGGGCTTTCCTTCTACTCACATCACTAGGAAATTAAGAGATCCACCTCTATGATAACGATACATTCAAGTTATATAATTATGTGATCACTTTATATTATCATGTTTGAGATCATATATGTAATTACAGATACCTTTAACCATCTTTATATATGTTTTTAGTGTACTTGATATGTTGTGTACTTGACATTTTTTCTAACACATATATCCATGGACTTTAACGTTATGTTTCTATTCGTTGATTAGAATTTCATGTATGCACTTCCTTGAGTATCTTGCTTTGTTATTATCTTGATTATTTGAGCATTTGAATATGATTCATTGTTTGTGATCCCCATGCCTTTGTTTGTCTTTTTGACATTTGAATATGTCATTGCTTGGTGTATGTTGACATTTGAATATGTCACTTATTGCTTTATGGACATTTGATTAAGTCATGTCCTTATGATTTTGTGGTATTTGAGCATGCCCCTTATTTTATGTCTCCTTGGACCTTTGTCTCTTGATTTTATTTCTAAATGCTCTTGTGTGTGTGCTTGTTTGCTTGTTGAGCTTGTACCATTACTATCTAGGTGTTCCCAGATCTATGTCATACATCTTAGGACTTGGTATGATCACATTCTTTTTACTTCAATGATATATATACCTAGATATTCTACATGATACATTCATAGTTTACATGGTTATATTATCCTTTTCAATTAACTTATAGTTTATACCTCCCCTCACCTCAAGTAGGGGGGAGGAGGGAGATATTAGTGTGAGCATGCCCTAGAGGCATGACTTACACATTGCTTCATAGTTTTAGATTACAATAGGGGCATGTTTTGGAAACATGTTCTCCACACTTATTTATTATGAAACATAACCTGATTAAAGTAGGGGCATATTTTGTAAACATGTCTTCTGCATTGGCACTTACAATAGTTCTCATATTCATATTTTAGTAGAGGCATGCCATAGAGGCATGAATTCCATATTGATTCACATATTTAAATTACAGTGGAGGCATGTTTTCCACATTTTTCATAGTTTCATATTTAGTACATGTATGTTTTACAAATATGTTCTCCACACTTATTTAGTATTCAACATACCTAGATTATAATTGGGGCATGTTTTGAAAATATGTTCCCCACATTGGCACTTATATCAGTTTTTATATTTTTCCAATATAATGGGGACATGTTTTGTAAACATGTTCTCCACACTTACACAATTTAAAATTGAGTAATTACATAGTTATATGATTTAGATACACATTTTTAGAAGAATTTTATACATCCATACCTTTGTTATACATAGTTTCATAATGGATATATCTAAGGTGCATATGTTATGCAATGTGTGCCTGATATTTCAAAATCAAATTATTTTTATATTATAAATACTTATAGGGACTGTCATCACCCACCAAGTTGGACTTTTACAGACTATATTGAGATAATATACTATAGTAGTTAGTTCACTTTTTGGTATGGTTGAGATGATTAAATCACTCAATCTTGCTAACTTTATAGGTCGGACTTGATTACATCATCCAACCTCACTAGTTTTATAGTGTGATTTGACTTGGTTCACTCACACTCACCAAATTATAAGTATGATTGGGTTACATGGTTGATCTAATCTCAATTATCGGGTGATAACTCATCCTTTCTCTAAGTTTGGGAGCATGTGTCCTTCAATCTCTCTTTGTCTCTTTAGATATATACACTTTCTAGATTTATACTTTGTTAATATTAGTTTTAGTGATTCATAATTATATATCTTTCAAATCAAATTTCCAAAAGACAAGATGATTTCATCAATACACAGGTGTACTCCTAAACCTAAATCTCTTTCAATTTAAATCATTTAAATGCTTTCAATTTCATATTATATGGACTGATTATAAAGTGTAACATGCTCTTGGTTGTATGTGAATTGTTAGAAAAACACTCAAGTTGGACTCAAGTAAAGACAAGGTGTGTTATACACACTTAAGTATGCATTTCTTCTCCTTTAAACTAGTAATTTCATTACTATATTAAAGTAGGGGAATGTAGAGACTATTTTTTAATTATATAGAACTTTAATCTTGTATACTTGGAAAATATGTATCATGGATGTACCTTCATCTTACATACTATTATTTCTTCCAAAAGGCTTGCATACATTAGCTCTTTATACCCAATTACTTATCTCTTAGTTAGACTAATGTTATGTTGATGACCCAGGACTTTTATCTTGTCCAAAATGCTATAAACCTACTTATTTTCCATCTCTTCAAGTTCTTGACCTATACTTATTTTCCAACTACCTAGACATTTATGTCCTAGTCAGACACCTATGTCGACACAAGTTTCTTACCTTAACACAAGTGTCTAATTCCCTAAATTCATCCAATTTATAAATGAAACATATCCTAAAGGTTAGCCTAAGTGCTTTAATTTGAGATATCCTCTAAAGGAATTGGTATAAATATAATATGAACCCTTATTCATTTTAAACTTAAAAATAACTTGAAAAGATAAAAAGTCAACTTACCAAAGCATTATATCAAGAAAAGCTTCCATATTTTATCCTATGTACATATCAATCATAGGGATAATACATCTACAAGTCTGAAGTACTGAAAGATCACTCCAAGAGCTATAATTACCAAGTTAAAATTCAAGTCATTATTGTACTTGCTTATCACACCTTGCATTATTCACACACAAACAAACATATAGGGGAAGACTACATAATTTTGAGGCCTTATTTGGATTATTTACTATGTAGGTAGTGTTCATTGATAGAGCGGTCTTTCATAAAGTGGTCTTTGGGGTAGCTCGAAACCATGTACCAACTAACCCATTTTCCCATAGCCAATATAAAGATGAAGAATTAGGGTTTTCTCATTTAAAAAGGAGTGATATTATATGGCCCAGATCTAAATGCACTAGAGAAAAGGCAACATAAAACCTAGATGCATTATGTTGATGGGTTATTTAGCATACCAACTTAAAAGGGATGGGAAACATATAACCTCTCTTAAAAAGAGAATTGAAAATATCTCCAAGATTTATATCTATCAAGTCTTGGTGAACAAAATCCCACTCAGTTGGTTCATTGTAAACAATTCCATATAAGGGGCCTTTGATGGTTATGAAATTTCAAACTTTATTTTAGTCTTTGATAGGTTAAAGCGATATGTAAATTTCATTTTTCCACGTGTATATGTTTTAATTTTGTTTTGGAGAATAATAAGTTATATATAGAATTTTTCTAAATAAATTAGTGTCTTAAATTTAAATAAAATAAATATAAATGATTTTTAAACATTTATTGCATACATCGTTATGGTTATGGGTGAGAAAATAGCCATTGCATGAATTTTCAATACTAGTGATGGGCAGGAGGAAGGTGAGCTATAAATTAACAATCTCATTCAATCTGTGATAGATCTAGAAAAGGTTTTTTTTGGGGGAAGGTTTTTGATTCATTAGATGACTCAAAGAATCAGCTAGTACTTAGAGGGGAGCCCAGTTGAGGTCCATAAGTCACTGACTCCAACCCCACCAAAGGTAAATAGCAATCCTTGTGGGTGGATCTAGTCATGGGGGAACATCATTAAGTATTCCTAGAAGATTCTTTCCTAGTCCTGTTGAGTGAAAGTAAGGATGCAAGTCTTGAAGTACCAAATGTTATAATCACTAGAATCAATTTCTCTCTATCAAATTCTATCTTGGCCGAGTTTAATGATTTTTAGCCAAATATTGATTCTTTCTAGAATTAGGCTAATCTCAAATGGAAACCAAATGGGAAAATTGATATCATAGCCATGATTATAAATTTCTTTTTGATTAATTTATCCCATCCCAAGGACACCTTAAGGACCCTCATGGGAGGACCTTGGTGTATGGGTAAATCAATGGTCTACCTTCATAAATGGAAGGTAGGACTTAACCTTAATAGTTTGATCTCTAAGGATATCTCTATCTAGATTAGCCTACCAAAACTCCCTCTAGAATTTTGGGCACCAAAAGTTATTTTTGGGATTGCTAGGGCCCTTGGTCAACCCATTTCTATCAACCCAATCACTAGGTCCATAAGGATATTTCTTATCACTAGGGTTACATTTTCATTCCAACTAACAAACCCTTAATCCATTTTATCAAGAACAAATCAAAGTACAATATATAGAATCAAATAATTAAATTTGAAATATCTTCTAAAATTTACCAAACTTGTGATGTTCTAAACCACTCATCTAAAGTTTTCACTTGTTCAATAAGTTGCCCATTCCCCCTTCCCCCTCCTAGGTTAATAAATCTAGTACCTAGGCTCCCTCTTCTCTTCCCCCTTCCTCCCATCCCCCCTTCCCCTCTAAAATCCCCCTTTCACCTTCCCCCAAAGCTCCACTCCCTCCCCCCTCTCCCCCTTCCCTCTCCTTCCTAGCCCCCTTCCCCCTCCTTGAAATCCCCCTAGTCACCTCCTCCAAATAGGATTTGGCCCATCTCAATTTGGGGAAAAAGCTCTCTACTATTGATCTACTGAGACCCCCCATGGCTCTTAGGATCCATAGGTCCCTTATTATCCCCTTCACCTAGTTCCTTTTCCCCTTCGAAGGACATTCTTATTTAAGCTACACTCTCATCCCTATTGGTATCTCCTTCCTCTTGTAAGAACCCTTCAATCATCTCTCATCCTATTTCCTCTTGCCCCATCCTTGTACTTCTCTTCTACTAGATGATGACCCAGTGTTGCAAGAAATTTTACCTCATCAAAGTCTCCTCACTCTTAATAAATATTATGAGGAGTCCAATTTTTTTTCCACATCTGAAGGATAATGTTCTTCTACTAGCAAAGGGGAAAGCTTTGCTTTACCCAAAGACTCGGTTGAGGAGAAATGGGAAATAGTCTAGAATAAAAAGGGCAAGAAAAAAGCAAAAGTTGGTTATGATCATAAATTAATAGGTAGACCCTCATCCCAAAGCTCTAAGAGAGTGAAAATAGATAAGCAAGTCACAAAGGGTACGTAGATGACCCTTAAACACTAACCCAGTAACAAGAAATGAAAATCCTTTCCTAGAATATAAGGGGGCTAAACAACCCTGATAAATAGAGGTTAATGAGAAATTTAGTTTTAAATAACAAATTGTACATTCTTTTGATTCAAGAAAATAAGATGTCAACTAAATTTTTTTTGAAGATTAGGTTTAATATTTGGGATAAATCTCATTGTGATTGTAGTAATTCAAGAGGGGATTCATGTGGTCTAGTAGTTTTTTGGGACCCTTCAGTCTTGAAAGGAAACCCCCTTCTTATTACTGAGTCCAATATATCTATTTCTTTTTTTGAATTCCATGATAAGAACCATTAGATCCTCACTAATTTTATGCCCCAAATTCTAGGCCTGAAAGAAACAAGTTATGAAATAACTTGTTGGACACCAGAAAGCATTTCAAAAACATGAGGTGGATGGTTGTAGGATATTTTAACTTTCCTCTATCCCCAAGGGATAAAAAAGAGGGAATTTACTCTCTTAATGATAGTATGTTAGAATTTAACAATTTTATTTCTAATGTTGTTCTTTATGATGTGGAGCTTAAAGGTAACTAGTACACCTTGTCAAACCAAAAACTAGGAGATAATCACATTCAAGTAAGACTAGACATGATCCTAATTTATCTCAACTAGATCCATAATTCTTCGTGTCTTCTCTTGTCCCTCTCCAGAATTAGATATGATCATAATCCACTCATGTTCCAAAGTGACATGGTGTCAAAATCCAAGGCTACACCTTTTAGGTTTGAAAAAATGTGGCTCTCAAATTAGAAATTGGAGGGATTTATTAAGGAATGGTGGAGTATTTCAGTTTAAGGATCTTCCATTGTTACCTTGGCCATGAAACTTAGACATGTTAATAATAATCTTAAAACCTATAATAAAGAAGTGTTTGGGAATATCTTCATTTAAAAAAATTCCATAAAAGAGGAAATTTAAAGGATTAAATTTCAAATCTCAATTTTAGGCCCTTCCATTGACCTTCAATTAAAAGAAACTGAACCTCTCATTAGTTTTCACAACCTGGAAGCAAAGGAGGAAACCTATTGGAGCCAAAAGTCCAAAAAATTATAGCTAAAGGAAGGTGATATAAATACCAAATATTTCCACATCTATGCATCAAGGAACCACTAGTAGAAGCTTATAATGAAAATACAAGGGGAAGAGGATGGAATTTGGTTCATAAAGGATGAAGATATTGAAACCTAGTTTGTTAACTTCTATAAATCTTTATTGGCCTATGTTCTCCCCCAAGATGATGGTCTCGAGGATCAAGTGGCCAACATGTTTGGAGGGTTATATCTTAAGAAGATAATGCCTCTATTCTCACCCCCCATCAAGTGAGGATATCTATGTTATTGTGTTCTCTTTGGAAGGGGACAAATCCCCAAGACCTAATGGCTTCCCTCTTTTCTTTTTTCTAGTCTTTTGGGACACTATTCAACATGAACTTTATATAGTGGTTGTGGAATTTTTCAAGGCTGGTACCATGCTCCAAGATTTCAACAACACTTTATTAGTGTTTATTCCCAATAAGTATGGGGCACTAATATGTTTGACTTTAGACCCATCAGTTTGTGTTCCATGTTTTATAAAATTTGCATTAAAGGTCTTTCACTCAAAATCCAATTTTTGTTGGATAAAATGATTTTGGAATAGTAGGGAGCCTTTCTGCTTGGAAGACACATTTTAGATGGGATCATCATGGCACATGAAACCATCCACTTAGTTTCCCACTCAAAATGGAAAGGTATGTTTCTCAAGCTTGAAATGAACAAGGCTTATGACTAGGTCTCTAAGAAATTCCTTGATAAAATTTTGGCTAGTTTTGGCTTTAATCACTCAAACAAGAGTCTGATTGCCTCCTGCATATCAACCCCTATGTTCTTTTTTATAATCAATAGTGTCCTTAGGGACTTTTTTCCATCAGGGAGAGGGTTAAGACAAAGGGATATTCTTTCTCTATACCTATTCATCATCCTGGTGGAAGCACTAAGTCAACTTATTGTTAAGGCTATAACCTCTAACATCATCAAGGGTATCACTACTACCACTAACATCAGCCTGATCATGCATCAAAAATTCATAGATGATATGTTGATGATGGAAGAAGCCTTAGTTTTGAAAGCCAAGTGTTTTAGAAATATCCTTGAAATTTATAAAGTGGTCTCAAGATAGAGTGTCAATTTTCACAAGAGATCCCTCTTTTTCATCAATACCCAACTTCTCTTTCAAGCTAAAATTTCTAATATTCTTGGTTCCATCATTAGGAATCTTCCATCTTCCTATCTTGGCACTCCTCTTTTTTACAGATCCATAAAATTAAAATTTTGGAATCCCCTCATAGGTAGGATTTATAAAAAGCTAGCAGGTTAGAAAGGGAATCTCTTATCCCAAGAAGGAAAAGTTCAACTTCTAAAGAGTTATCTCAAAAGAATTCCTATCTATTTCATGTCCCTATTCATCATCTATGAAAGGATCATAGATCAAATTTAACATATTCAAAAAAACTTCCTTTCAAGAGGTGCTGAAGATAGATTCAGGTTCTTACTTATCTCTTGGAATAAAGCCTACCACCCTACCTCCAAAGGAGGCCTGGGATTAAGAAGAGTTAAAACCATGAATCAAACTCTGTTGGCAAAGTAAGGTTGGAGGGTGGTTAAATATGAGAACCAATAGACTAAAATCATCAAGGCCAAATACCTTAATTCTAGGGAAGGTTATCATTTTCTCTCAAAAACTAGCCCTAACAATGGTTCAATATTCTGGAAAGCATTGAAAGCTGGCAAGAATATTCTTAGCAAATGACTTAACTAGAATGTAGGTAGAGGAAACCTAATCAAATTTTGGTTTTCTCCTTGGGTCAACACCCCTTTGGCTTCCTCCTTCCAATATTTGGAGTTGATCTCATTATTTAAGGAAATGTAAGGTCACAAGGTGTTGGATTATTGGGAAGAGGAATGGGAGGAAGAGGTGGAAAATTCTTGTAAAAAATGAACTAAACCAGCAATAGGTACACCTCCTTCAAGAATTAAATGAATCCATTCAACACATTCACATCAATATTTTTCTGATGGAGGATGCCCTCATTTGGAAACATGATTCTAGTGGCCTTTACTCTATTAAATTTGGTTATTCCTCCCTTTGGGACCAAGAGAATGAGGATGACAACTGGTAGAATCTCTAGCTTAAAAAACTCATTCCCAAAATTAGTGTTTTTTTAGTTGGTAACCTACAAAAATATTCTTACTATGGACAACTTGATTAAAAGAGGAACTCCCATCCCTAACAAGTGTGTTCTTTGCAAGTAGGAAGCTAAGACTATGGAACACTTGTTCCTCTTCTATTCTTTTGCTTTGTCTATTTTCATCATTTATTTAGTACTTATAACTTCTCTTGGGTCACCCCAAGTTTTATTAAGGATGTGATCACCTAATGGAAGCCTCCCTTGGAAGCTCCCCTTCTGAAATTTTGGTGGAACCTAGCTCTCCCCCATATTTTTTGAGGTATTTGGAAAGCCAAGAATTCTTGTATCTTTGATAATCTCAGACCTCTTTCTTTTTCCAATTTCAAATGGGTCTTGGCCTTTGTTCATGAGAATTGGTCTTCTTTTACTTCCTATTTTGATCAACCTAACTCTCTTTCCTTCTCCTAAATTATGACTCAGCTCAATCTAGTCATCCCTGGAAAAGATCAAGAAAAGGGGGTTGATAGGTCTAAAGTTAAGTGGTTACTTCTTCCTCCCCTATGGTTTAAGTTGAACTTTGATGAGGTAGAAAAAGGTAACCTAGGTCCAATGGGAATAGGAGGGGTGATCAGAGATTATTTTGATAATATTAGAGTAGCCTATTCAGGTCTGTTAGGTATGTAAACCAATCATGCCTTAAAAGCCACCACAATGCTTTGGGGTATTGAGTTGGAATCCAATCTTGACTTATAGTTCATCCAAATAGAGTGTAATTCAATGAACATTATCAACTTATTAAAAGGCATCTCTCCCCCCTCTTAAAACATTTTTGGTATCATCAATGATGCTAAAAACTAGTTGACCTACTTCAAAGGGTTCTCCATATGACATGTTTATAGGGAAGGCAATGGGGGTGTCGATTTCATGGCAAACATTAAAGTTATAAGAGGTTACTATATTAATTGGAATGAGAATGATTATCTTGATGACATCATCCAGATTATTGAGATGGATAAGGGACACATCATACAAAGTCATATGAGTGAATTAATCATGATAAAATCACAGATCATCCTAGGTGATTTTTATATGTTTAAGGATATTATTACCAAAGCCTTAAACATTTGGGGAGCCTTGATTTTGCATCATATGACCAAGGGTGTCTCTAATCTCCATAAACATCATTTCTCCTTCTTGAAGAGCTTATTTTGTGAAGTCTATAGAAGCAATTTGCACTTTAAAAAAATGGGTAGGGACAAAGATCAATTTGAGACAATATTTTGTGTTGATGTAAAGAAAAATGAGTGTGTTTGGAACAAAATGGTCCAAGGTGGGCTGGCACCATTTATGGAACATCTAGTCAGGCATGATATTGTCCTTTCTAGGGATTTTTCCCATGGCTGGAAAGACCATGAAGTGAGAATGTGTGGCCTAAAGATTTAGATTAATGAGGAACTCATTAATGAAAATATAGAGATGGAATTCCATGGAGTCAAGGAATTAAAATATAAGAAGTGAAAGGGGGAACTCTTGAATATCTTCTAAAAGAAGGAGAAGGAAAATCATAAACCCAAGCATTCATCTCATAAGGGATTTATGGAAGTAAAGTTGACCAGGAAATGGCTGGAGGTGTGTTTAAAAATTATGAGGTACATTACCCTTGAGGGTAAACACACTATTATCTTTTTGCATCATTTCCTTCTTTTGAACCACTTTAAAGGTCATATAATTAACATCCCATGTTTCTTGTTGTAATCTATAGAGATTTTGATGTTGAATTTAAAAAATAATCCTTTAACAAATTTAATAAATCAAGGCCTAATCCTCATGTTGATTAAGAGTGGGGAGCCATTATGGTATAAGATCATCACTGAGGCCATAAACATTAATAATGAGAGGGATGATTCAGAGGAAGAGGATGGGAATAACACTCAATCAGATTCAGGGGATGAACATGAAGAGTAAGATGTGGGGGATTTAGCTAAAAATGTATAGGATGACCCTAAGCCTAGCTCAGAAAGCCCTTCACTCATCCACCCACTTGATTCCAAAGGTAAAGGGGTCTTTGGGTCCAATGTTAAGGAAGAGATTAAAGACTCCCTCTAAAAGCTATATATGAAAATAGCGATCCAAAAACTACTCTATGATGAAATTACTGAGGAGTTCGAGAAGCTCAAAAGATTCCACTATCCAAATACAACAACAACTAATGAAGGTATAGTTTTCCTCATTCCTAACCCAAAAGGTGAATCCAAATAACATAGAAAAGAGGAGGAAGCTACCTGGGATCTCAAGGAAGAAAAAGGGGAGTTTCATTCCTCTGAGCTTAAGATGAAGAGATAGGATGATGGAAATGAATAGTTTATTGGGAGTCAAACCAAGGGAAGAAATAACAAAAGTGCCAATACTGAAACCAAATAGTTGGTATTTTACTCTAAATTAGAATATCTTATTGGTCCTTATTTTATTTTTGGCTTTTTTTTGGGTTTTTGGCTGATAGTTGGCAATTATTTGGTGGAAGGTGGGTTTAGTTGTTGGGTTTTTATTTTTTTCTCTTTTTATCCTGATGATTTGACTTGCTTATTTTTTAGTTGTTCATTGTAAAGGGTATAGTCCCTTTCAACCTAGATTTTTAATTGATCTAATAAAATATTCAATAATATAGTAGTAATAAATGACTTTAAAAATAAAGATAAAATGAGAGAAGTAGATTGTGTTTAAATGAAACCCTAGCTTAATCATATTAATTAAAAAACCAAAAGAAAAGGGGAAACTAAAGAAAATGATGTTGAAATAAAGATAAATCTGAGTTCATTTGAATAGATGCCACCTAAAAAATTTATTCCCTACCTAGCCAATGAATGCATAACTACCAATAAGAATGATTCAACAGTATAATGAATAAGAAGATGAAAATAGAAATAACACATCCAATGTTTGCACATGCAAGAAAATGAAAATAAAATTTCATAGCCTTGATTAATAATAATATTTATTTCAATAGCACAATGTTTAGGTGTACATTCACCTATCGATTGCAAATTTTGGCAAATTAACAACAGTGATAAAGGAAAAATAAGGGAGAGATTACACTACAAAGAAATAAAAATGCCTGGTCTAATGTCTTCTCACTTAGAATAAATAAGAGTTAGAATTTTAAAATGACCATGGGATGGCTATATATAACAAATTTGGTCAATTGATGGAAATACTTTTCCCCCCAAAACCAAAAATCACTTTAATTTTGAATTTGAGTTGTACTTTTCCCCCCAAAAGCAAGTTCTTTACACTTTAACTCCATTCATAGATGCAAAAGAGATAAAATAAGTTACTTTTTGACATATGTGAATAAAAATGACTTTCAAATTAATTAAAATATAATTTGAAAACTTAGTCATGGAAACATGAATGGATTTTGATTGAGATACTTTATCATGAAATTGATTATCATGTAGACTGCATCATAACAAGATTTCTAGCACCATAGACAATTCAAAAAATGGACTCCCAGTTTGTAAGATATGGAAAAAACATATTCTAGGGTCATTTAATCCACTAGGCAAGAAATTTTTGAATTTCACAATAATAATTAATAAAAAATGATAATAAATTTAAAACATGTGACGACACACTTTTGTGGGATCTAGGGATGGACAGATGATTGACCATCCACACAGTTGCATGATAGAATCCAAAAATGTTGGCATGCTTGTGAAGGTTTGACCTACCTTTGTTGGTGCATCAACATGTACATGAAGGGTTGCATGACATGTCCACACACTTGAGAGGGCTCAAATGGCTAACCTACTCCTGTGCATTTAAGTTATGAGGACCTCCACTAGTATACATCTACATCTCCATGGTGAGAAAACAAAACCGAATGAAATGAAACCACGTGGTTTCAAAAATCCACCCCCCTCCCCTAAAAATGGGGAGGAGTTTAAAGGGTGGTTTTGTGAAAACCATGGTTTTTCAAAACCATAAAACTTTTTGATTTTGTCCCATACGGCCATATACACTTAAAAAAAACCCTTTTAATTTTTAATTTGATTTTTATGCCTTAAAAAAATCATTATTTTATTTTATTTTTTGATTTTTGAAATAGGAATGATTTTTTACCAAAGTTTTAGGATTCCTGGGATAGTCTTTTTCATCAAAAAAATAGGGTATTGAGATGGCATTTCCAAGCAAAGTGGTATACATGAAAGTTATTTGTATGGGCTTGGTCTTTCCACTTGAGGTAATTTTAAGGCTCCACAATGAATATAAATTGAGATAAAACTAGGTGAAGAGGGGATGTAAGTGAAAAACATTAAGTGAGTATGAAATTCAAATGCAGATTGGGGAAAATATTCCATTTTAGTGCTAAGTGCTTGATATAAAATTTTATCACATGATCTTGGTATTTCTAATGGAGGTGGTTACAGGTCCTAGTTTGAAATGTAAATTGAGATGGAAAACCAAATTAATTTTAGGAATTCTAAGACTAAGGATCCATGAGCATAATCAAAAAAATATACAAAAAGCAAAAAAAAAGTTTTCTAGTTTCCAAATAAATTAAGGCATGTTGTGCAAGAAACAATAAATGGTGACTCTACTTGAAAATACTCCTGAGTATTTTAGAATGAAAAAAATATGTCTACAACCCCAGAATCTTGGGTCTAGAATATGCATGGAATGTGAATAAATTTAAGGGAGGAGAAGATGAAAACAACTAAGAAACCAAATATGACATTATCATTAACCTGATGTGTGAAAATGAGTTCATTACCATTTCTTAGAACCTATAAGAATTAATTACCACATATCTAATTATGAAGCTAGTGAATCTTACTTTGCAAATGCTTACCAAGATATTAATCAACTACCATCTAGGTGTCCATATCCCCAACAAAGCTATCTATGATCCTGCTCAAGTCCTTCCTCTACTACTAGCTAGGCATCCATAGGCCTGGTAGAGGTTTCATAAATCACCCAAAAGTTGAGTTTTTCAAAAATTGATATTCTTTTCTTTTTTTCTTTTCTCTTTTTTTTCCTTAGTGTCTAAATTCTAGTTTGGGGACCACCATGGCAAATGAAAAGTTATAACTATAGATTTTTCACCCTAAATTTTCACCACAACAGATTCATCCAAGCAATCCCAAAAACCATTAAGATGTGATTTTTGTGCTTGATTTAGAGATAATATCTTCATTGACCAAATAGTTTACCCAAACTTAACCCAACATAAATAAATTTATAACATACATAAAATCTTAAGCTTTTGAAATCAATTCTAAATAGAATCTAACATCATAAACTACTTAGAGTATTTACTAGAATGTCATTCATGTCACTTATCTACAAGTCTTATATTCTTCATTCTTTGACCAATAAGGTAACCTAAAATGAAAAATAGATGAACCAGACAAAAAAAACAAGAAAGGGAAACTAAACTAACAACAAGGAACAAGGAGGAAGAAGCAAAAACTAAATGAGTAAGAAAGGGAAAGAGAAAAGTATTTACATAGGTTTTCAAGCAAATTCATGTTTAAAACTTATTAGACATATTTTTAGGATTTAAAGAGGACTAGTAGAGACCCTACCAAGGAAGAGGATGCATATATTTATGTATATGTTATCCTCTTATATATAATACATTATCCCATAATGATTTGTCTATGTTCTTTTCTTATAATTTAATAAAACTAGGATTGTAAAATTTTGCACTATGTTTATATCTAGATTGTATAAATCATGAATGATAGGGGATGAGAAATACCTCTACCCAAAGTTGGAATTGAGATGAGGAATAGGGATTCACATTAATATAAACCAAAATTTATTGATCACCCAACTTGGTAGATACTTATTCTTCATTGTAACCATTAGATGAATTGATTAGTGGGTGTTCTTTGATGTAAATGGATGTCTGCATAGCATCCAATTTTTTGTCTTTGTTATCTAGAAGGCATAGGAGTGGTTCAAATTATTTGAATATGAGAGACCTCCTAAATTTATCATTAGTGGTTGAGGTATATAGAGATTAGGGAGGAATTATATTATTCTTAGATTGCATCTCCATTGGTTTCACTTCTCTATTCAGGCCATGATGTTGTTCTTCCCCTTTGACTGCCTCTACTACTGAGGAGAATTATTGATTGTAGTCACTTGATTTAAAATTAGAGATGAACTAAGGAGATATATCATTTAGTTTGAGCTCATCCAACTCATTTTTCTCAAATAGGTATCCCCCTTCTTGGTTTATTCTTTTATTACATCCCATTCTGATGATGTAGGGGAAGTCACACCATTGCCATAGAGTTGTTAATTATCTTGGATCAGATTTTCAAATGTATGAGTAGGAACATATGAGAAGGATGTTGCAGATGCATAAGAGTTATTGATTATCTTGGATCATATTTTTAAATGTATGAGTAGGAACATATGAGAAGCATGCTTCAGATACATAATATGCATCTTCCTCCTCTAACTAATTTAGCTCCTTGAATTATTCTTCTAGCTTAGTACAAGATTCTTCAAGTTACTTTTCTTTGTTTTGTGTGGGTATCTCTTCATCAACTTGATTTTCAACTGCTAATTTTTGTTATTTGATAAATGAGGGGGAAACACAAGTTTTGTTGTCTCATTCATGTGGGTATTTATCCTATTTTAGAAAACAAATGAAAAATACACACATATTTACCCAACTAAATTAACATTTTAGATTCAAAAAAATTAAATATGACTAATTTTTAAATATTTATTGTAAATATATTCATTTAATAATGTATTAGCGGAAATAAATGACTTTAAAAATAAAAATAAAATGAGAGAAGAAGATTGACTTAAAATGAAACCCTAGCCTAACTAAAATCTTAAAAAAAAAGCAAAAGAAAGCTAAAAATAAATAAAATCATGTTGAAATGTAGATAAATATAATCCATTTGAACAAATATAACCCACAAAATCAATTCCCTAGTTGGCTAGCGAATGCACAACCACCAATAGGAATGATGCAAGACTCTAAGGAGCAAGAATCTAGGAAGAAAAATAATACATTCACCATTTACACGCGTAGAAAAATGGAAAAAAAAACTTATATAGCTTCGATTAATAATGATCTTCATTTAAATAACATAATGTTTGGGTTTACCTTCACTAATTAGTTACAAATTTTGGTAGCATAATAGTAATTCCAAAGCAAATAAGTGTAGAGATTACACTAGAAATCAAGAACATATCTAGTCTACTATCTCCTCACTTAGAATCAACAAGAGCCAACCTTTTGAAATGACCATGGGTTGGCTATTTATAACAAATTCGGTCAATTGAGGGAAATAAGTTCGCCCCCCCCCCCCCCCCCCCCTCCCCCCCCCCCACCCCCCCCCCCCCCCCCCCCCCCCCGCAAAAAAAAAAACTAAAAATCACTTTACTTTGAATTTGAGTTACACTTTTCTTCCCAAAAGTAAGTTCCTTACACTTTAGCTCCATTCACTCTTGTAAAACAGATATAATAAATTATGTTTTAGCATATGTGAATAAAAATGACTTTCAAATTAATTAAAATGTAATTTAAAAATTTAGTCACAGAAACATAAATAGATTTTTATTGGAAAACTTTCTCATGATATTCATTACATCATATGGACCGTGTCAAAACTAGATTTCCAATGCCATAGATAGTTTGAAAAATGAGCTCTCAATTTGTAAGATATGGGAAAAAATGTCTTCTAGGGTAATTTAAGCCACTAGGTATATTTTTTTTTAATTTTGCATTGATTTTATTAAAAAATAATAAACATGTTAAGAAATTTAAAATGCATAGGGGTGTGCTTTTGTAGGATCCAAGGATAAGGAGGATAATCACCTACTCACACAATCACATGACAAAAGTCAAGCATGTTCACATTCTTATGAGGGTTTAGATGATTGGCCTCTACCAACGTGTTCACATGCTCACAAGGAACTATCTGTCACATCAATGTGCTCAAAAGGGCCCAATCATTTGATGTTCTCTCATGCCTCCATGGAGAGAAAACACACAACCAAAAAAATTTAAAAAAAAATGACCATGTGGTTTGAAAAAATTTCCCCCTCATGAGAGGGGAGGAGGTTTAAGGGTGGCATTAGGAAAACCATGGTTTTCCCTAACCACAAACTTTTTTATTTGGTCCCATATGGCCATGGACATCTAAAAAAAACCCTTTTAATTTTTAATTCAAATTTTATGCCTCAAGCAAAATCATTATTTTATTGTATTTTTTTATTTTTAAAACATAAATGATTTTTTATCAAAGTTTTGGGATTCTTAGGATAGGTCGGTTCATCGAATAAATAGAGAGTCGAGATGGCATTTCTAAGAAAATTGGTCAACATGAAAGTTATTTGTATGGGCATAATATTTCTACCTGAGGTAATTTTAAGGATCCAAAATGCATGAAAATCAAGATACACCTAGGAAAAGTGGGGATGCAAGTGCAAAAAATTAAATGAGTGAAGCATTCAAATGTAGATTAGGGGGCAAGACTCGATTGAAATCTAACACTTGATAAGTCTTATTTAAATAGGATGCAACCCATCTACTAATTGTTACTAGAAATCCATTTCCATTGGCATAAGGATTATGGTATATTGGTTTAAATACTAACATGGTATGACCTATTTAAAACTTTGAGCAATATTTATCATTATAATTTATTTTTGAGACTAAACACAAGGTCCAAAAAATAATAAATAAAACAATTATTAGAATTAACTATTAGCTACCTATGATTTCTTGACACTTATTGATTGATGATGCTAACATACAATGTAAGTGATAGATAATGGTAAGGAATCAATTAGATTAGCTACCCATACCTAAGGGTAGGCATAGTTCATTATATGTATTCAACACATCCACTTTATTTCCCACCAATATCTCATCTATCCATCTCTCCTTGATCTATGTTGGGACATAAAACATACATTGTAATCACACACTCAGTGGAACCCATCAAGTGGTTAACCAAATCATAATGTATTAAATAAATTAGTGGAATATAAAAATAAATTAATTCCATGCCGAATATTATCATCATGTCATTACTTTAAAATGAATCAATATATTCCTCTTGTCATTAGTGTTACATTTGCTTGAACTCATGCAAATTATTGACATTAACATGTTGTCCAATATCACATTAATTTTAAAATCTCATATATTCCATGTTATTCCAAAACAACATAATGTAAAAGGATAAATTTGACTAGGCATTCATCTTTCTCAAAATAGGGAAAAAAATCATATGAGAAATTATTAAAATATTTTAGAGTCTGACTAGATAATTCTATGTGGCACACTACATCAACACAAAATAAGTAAATAATACATTCCTAAACATGGTATGTGACATCATTCTCAATATTGAGCCTAATTTGACACATTTTATATGTTGTTACTTGAACATTGCACCTTTATTTTTCCTACAACAGGATAGACAGTCTCATCATTCATGTCCTTCATAATTTTATGAGCTCTTTCACCTTTTTTCACACTCCATATGCCTTAATTATTTCTTGTTGCAATTTTATAGAATCTAGATAAGTGAAAATTATGACCTAGAACATCTTATTTATACCAAGTCATCCAAAGTCATTTCACATGATAGAGGAACATAAATAAAAAGGAATAAGTGAGAATATCAAATATTGGTCATCCAATTTATAATTTAGGTTTGAGTAACCCTTCCCATATCTATTTTTACACTTATGAAAAAGTCATCCATTGATATTTCAACCTTTGTGTATCACCCTCTTATACTGAAAGGTCTTAGATAAATTGCATGTAGTTACATTTTCACATCTAGGGAAGAGGAGGTACAATTCATTTATTGAGATTTACATTCACATTATATAGAATTATATGAGGTCTAACTATAACATGCAAGATATATAGGGAAACTCCCATAATGGTTTATAAACCCATAACTTTGTTTTGTTGTGATTTGATGGAAAGTTAGGTCAAGAAGAAGGAAGAAAATAATGTTTTTACAATTTTTTCATCATATTAGAGAAGCACAACTACAGATAAACATGATATTCAACTACATAGGGATGCAAGAAAAATTATATTTTGAAATTGATAAGAGTACACAATTGGGCAATAGGACCCAATTATTAGTCAAATTTGGTTACAAAAATCCTTTTTTAGGCACAAACAACGTAGTGTCATTCTTATTTTTGTACAATTAGTACTCCCAATTTGGCACATAGTCAACTACATGCCTACAGAACTTGGATCTACATTTAAAATTATAGAATTCATCAAAATGTGACTGATCCATCATTTTTTCCTCATTTCAAGTTTAATTTTTAATTCATCAATTTCTTTTGCATGCTTATTATTTTTAGCCACTAGGGTAGATCTGGATATAATATTTTACATTGCTAGATAATAAATCTTCTTTATGTAATAATTTGTGTTTTTTTCATCACTTAAACACTAAAATATAAAATAGGTACGTGCTTTAGTTATTTATTTATAATTTGACACACACATGCATTCAATCACGTATGCACATCAAAGTAAAGCCATTATCTAAATTCCTAAATTTGGTACACAAACCTTTATCATAACATATTTTATATGTTTTTGCACACTTGGTCTGCATATATATATATATATATATATATATATATATATATATATATATATATATATATATATATATATATATATATATATATATTTCAAGATACCTCCTACCCCACATTACTCTTTCTTCAGCCCCTATAATTATAGATGTATTTGGTATTCATTTGTTTCATATTTTATGCCTTATTTGCATATATTATGAGCTACTTGCATCCATTCCTAAAAATTATCTCTCCTAGGATGGATTCAAAGGCTATAGGTATATCATTAAACTTTTCATGTGCATCTTTGGTTTGTGGGTCCTTCTACCTTGGTTTGATTTTTTGCACCTTTTATTTCATTCATCACTACTTTATATGGTCAATTATTACATGTGGGTCCTAAGGAGACCTATATATGTAAATAATTCCTAGTCATTTACTGAATAATAGTTAGACAAAGAGCCTTCTAAAAGTTAGAATATTCTATTGAACAATATCCTTTGCTACACTTGAGAAAGAACCTGCACATTGAGCCCACATTGGCTATTCTTATACTTCAATCTATTGTGACATCATTCAATTATATGAAAAAGTGTTAGCAATTGTTAATGTAGTTGCATCATCTCTTCTAGGGAAGAGGAAGTTGAAACCCTTACTTGACATCTTATTTACACTACATAATAACTTTGTGGAGTATGATTACATCATGCAAGATACATAGTTATAACTCCATTTATGATTTATTGACCCAAATAATTTTATATTTTATCCTTTACATGTGTGTTGTATAAAATTAGGTCAAGAAATGAAGAATACATGATTTCACACATTCTAATTACCAATTCAGAGAAACATAATTACAAGGCTTTATGACATTAGAGGGTAAACTTGCATAAAAAAATGAATAACCTAAAAATATTCAGAATACATATTTGATGCTCAATAAAGTATTTGTTGGCCACAACACATGGACCAATTCCACTTGTTGAATTTTTCCTATACAGATTTTTTGACAATTGATCAAGCATTGACTTTGTTCTTGCACAGTGAGTAGGCTAGATTTCACACAAAGTTGACTTGTCCCTTCCAAAACACTCCTACACTTCCATAATTTATGAATTATATTAAGGTTTGACTACTTTATTTCTTATAATTTTTATATTATCCATTGCTTATTAAATCAAATTCAAATATGCTTATCTATTATTTAGCCACTAAGACATATTTCATTCACTATTTTATATTTTATATTCTAGATCTACCTTGTGCAATTATTTTAGCTATATTGTATAATGTATTTCCCATCATGCATAATTGAGTTAAAACACTTTACCAATCTAATATAACTATAAAATAGAACACTTTTAGTTTAAATTTAAAAGTAAACAAATAAATTGACTTAACAATTAATCTAGCTTCATTAAGATAATGTAAAAATGTAAAATGAACCCCTTTCATTTTTATTTACAAACATAAATAATGAATCGACCTAACAATCTAGGTAGTTTCTCTAAGATAATGTAAATATAAATTGGAGTGTTTTCATATTTCAAAGGTATGAAGCACCTTACTATTTCCAAAACTTGGGTATCAAGCATCACATTATTTCCATAACTTCTTTAAATGGGAATAGAAGAAACTAAAGATAGACTTTCTAATCAAGGCTTGAGACTATACGATAGTGGAAATTTACCTTAAGAGTAAGTGCACAATGTTGGGGGACAAAAAGGAGCTACCCATGGACATGATTTTCCTAAAATTTTAGAAAATTGAACTTGTGTAGATAATTTGAAATAGCTACACTCAAAATTTGAAGATTCTTTAAGAACATGATTTGTATCACTTCAAGTCGAGTTTCCAAAACACAATTTTTTTCAAAAATGATTAAGGATAACTAGATCAAAGATCTAAAATTTGAATAGGAACACCTTTTTTTCATGAAAACAGAGTGGATAGATGACAATGTAGCCCACCATTTTTTTAGCATCCTTTAATATTTTTTGAAACCCTTTAATGAATATTTATAGAACATCTTCTAGTTTATGACCTATATTTTATCAATGAATATTTTTATTAATATTAATATTGTAAGTAAATAGATCTTGAAAACTGATTAAAAAAAATGGATAGCCAGTTGTGTGGCCCTCCAACTACTTCAAAAAAAGATAAAATGGATTTTTTTTAAAAATGTGTGTAGAATTAGGCCTAGTTTGTGACCATATAATTTGTTTTTCACTTGGATGAATGAAAACCAAATTATATTAGCATGTATAGGCATGTATATTTGTGGCATGTGGTGGCCTAAAAAAGCTATAGTTAAAAATAAACATAGTTTATAACTTTAAAATAGTCCAAAATTTATAAACAATCATATATTTGAAAAGAGGAGAACATGCTCATCATTATGGTAATAATTTTATTAATTGGCTTGTTAAAATTCATAGCGTATTTCATGATGAAAGTTGAAATTTATTGTTTTCTATCTAATCTCTCAGACTTAGTTGTAGATTGATAAGTTTGAGCCTTTGGCTCTAGAATCCATGCAATTTATGAGCCAAAAGGCTCAAAATTTGAATTAAAATTTGTAATGCATACATGTTATACAACATGTATGTGGTATTATATAATGCATACATGGTATATTATAATATATATGCACTATACTATAATGTAGATGCACTATGTCTATATAGAAATAATAATAACTTTTAGCTAATTTTGTACCCTGCTCAAGAAATCTGTACAGATAAACATTTTTTGCATGCTTTTGTCGTACTTTCATGTTGAGAACAAGAGTTATCAAGTGATTTTTTAACCCGCCATTGAAAGACTATCAATTATTTAATGGGTGATGGATCATGTTCAAGAAAGAGGAAAAAGTTGAAGAATAAAACACTTGAGTAAATACAAGAGGTAAGAAATAAAAATAAGGTACGAATGCAAGCATTTTATTTAAAACAAGCTACATAAACTATCTCTAATGAGCCAATTGTCATAGACAATGATGCAATTGAAAATAATGAATTGAATACTAATCAAATTGAAAATAATCAATTCAATAATGATGGAATTGACAATATTGAATTGCATAATGATGAAATTGACAATAATAAATTAGATAATTTTAGAAGCTCACATTGAAAGTATAGTGTTTTTTTATTTTGTTGATGATGACTGTATGCATGATGCCTTACCCCCTAGAAATGAATAAATTTTAAAGGAATCATATAATGAGGAAAAAAAATAATGAAGAAAATGTCATCCCAACACTAATCAACAAAAGTAATGAAAATTTTGAAAAACCCTCTCAAAAAGCTCCACCAATAATTACATCTCCAAGAATTGTGCATATAAAAGATATGTACTTAATTAAAGTCGATGAAAATATTTTGAAACTAATGCCTAAAAAAATGTCTGACTATCATTCAAGAAGACTAGTTAAGGGTAAGTGCATAAAGTTGGGGAACAAAAAGGAGCTACCTGTGGACATGATTTTACTAAAATTTAAAAAAATTGAACTTGTGTAGATAATTTGAAATAGATACACTCAAATTTTGAAGATTCTTTAAGAACATGGATTGTATAAATTCAAGTCTAGTTTCTAATACATCAACTTTTTTCAAAAATGATTAAAGATAACTAGGTCAAACATCTAAAATTTGAAAAAGAACACCTATTTTTTTCATGAAAATAGAGTGGATAGATGACCATGTGGCCCACCATTTTTTGAGCATCATTTACTATTGTTTGAAACCCTTTGGTGAATATTTATATAATATCTTCTAGTTTGTGACCTAAATTTTTTTATATTTTATCAATGAATATTTTTTTATTATTAATTTTATAAGTAAATAGATCCTGACAACTAATTAAAAAATGGATAGCTGGCCTTGTGGCCTCCCTAACTACCTCAAAAAAAATTGGATTTTTTTTAATGTGTAGAATTATGCTCAGTTTGTGACCATATAATTTATTTTTCATTTCGATGAACGAAAAAAATTATATTAACATGTATAGGCATGTACATTTGTGGCATGTGGCAGCCTAAAAAGTCTATAATTAGAAATAAACATAGTTTGTAACCTTAAAATAGTCCAAAAATTATAAAAATAATATATTTGGAAAGAAGAGAGCATGTTAATCATCATGTTAACAATTTTAGTAATTGACTCATTGAAATTCATAGTGTATTTGATGATGGAATTTGAAATTTATTATTTTCTATCTAAGCTCTCAGACTCAGTTGTAGATTGACAGGTCCAAGCCTTTGGCTTCAGAATCCATGCCATTTTTGAGCCAAAAGGCTCAGAATTTGAATTAAAATTTATAATGTGTATGCATTATACAATGCGTACGTGGTATTATATAACATGTACATGTTATATAATGCATAAGTGCTAAACTATAATGTGTACACACTATGTCTATATAGAAAAAAAATAATTTTTAGCTACTTTGTTTACGGTGTTCAAGAAATCCATATCGACAGACATTCTCTAATTATTATATAGTACTTTCAATTTGAGAACAAGAGTTATCAAGTGATCTTTTAGACCCCACCATTGAAAGGATATCAATTATCCAATGGATGAGGGATCACATTCGAGAAAGAGAAAGAAGTTGAAGAACAAAACAGTTGAACAAATATAATAGGTGAGAAATAAAAACAAGGTATGAATGCAATAATTTCATTTAAAACAAGCTATAAAAACTATCTCTAATGAGCCAAATGTCATAGACAATGATGCAATTAACAATAATGAATTGAATACTAATGAAATTAAAAATAATCAATTCAATAATGAAAGAATTAAAAATACTAAATTACATATTGATGAAATTAAGAATAATAAATTAGATAATGTTGGAATATCACATTCAAATTATAGTTTTTTTAATTTTGTTGATGATGACTATATGCATGATGCCTTACCCCCAGTAATGAAAAAAATTTATGGAAAGAAATAATGATGAAATTAACAATGAATAAAATTTTATGGAAGCATATAATGACAAAATAAATAATAAATAAAATTTCATCCCACAACTAATCAATGAAAGTAATGAAATTTTTGAAACACCCTCTCAACAAGTTCCACCAGTAACAACATCTCCAATAATTATGCTTAGAAAAGGTAAGTACTTAATTAAAGTCAATGAAAATATTTTGAAACCAATGCCTAACAAAATGTCTGACTTCCATTCAAGAAGATTGACTCAGTAAATTTGGGATAGTTTCTTTCATAATTTGACTCATGATACTAAAATATGTCAATTGTTTATTTCATTAATGAAATTGATTAAAATAATACCTAGCATATATAGATTAGTTCTAAGAACATCTAATACGGATGATAAAAATGTATAAGTTATTGACAACTTACATGATGCATATCATACTGTAGACCTTAAATCATGCAATAAAGATTGTAATGTTACCTGACATATAGTCACAACTTGTGCAGTAAGTATTCAAATAGGGAAAAAATGATGGATTTCAAAAACAAGTTGAATACTTGATATTAATAGAAAAACATTAATAAAAACAATTTCAATATACAAAAGACTTAATGAACCCAATATTAATGAGCTTTGAGAATTCTTTAGTCAACTTTCATGAAATTTCAAGGCCATAGTCAATGCTCTGAAAGAGTCACTTGCATAATTCTAGAAGGATAACACTAGAGTTTCACCCAATGCAAGAGATGTAGTCAAAATAAGAGTTGGTTCTCGTAATCATGAATTGCATCTGAAGCATTTTTTGGATATGACTCAAACATAATTATACTCCATGTTTTTGGAAAAAAAATCACAAATTTATATTAGTCAAAGATAGTTTGAGATGGCCAAACCTTTTTATGTAAAAATAAATCACACATGCACTATTTATTGTTATAGGCAACATGTTGAGTTTGTAATGCACTATGATTTTTTTTGCCATATTTGTTGTACTTTGCATTCTAACAATATTTTTTTAGGAGTTTGGATTAGAAGTTCTACCAAAATCAGCCAGGAAATTTATTCCAACCATTTTTTGTGAAAGATTAGATAGATAGTTATTTTATAAAAAAACATGTTTGGATGAAAATTACAACATTTGTGGTGGATTGAAAAAAATAAAAAAATGTATCCATGAATATTAAACAAGTGCAATTAGATGAGAATTAGTTGGTTTCAGTAAATACAAATCTATGACTTATCAAGTAAAAGATTGAAAAGAATCTAAAAGATATGAGCTTGTTACAAAATAGATATTTATTTTAAAATTTATGGTTAAATTCAAGGATAAAATTATTTATGAGTATGCAAGGCACACACATAGGGCTAGATGGTTAGATGAACAATTCAAGATAAACAATGACACATTCCCACTTGGTTCAATTTTTTTAGTAGTTGACTTTTTTGAAAATTACACATTCAAACCACAAATGGAAGTTCAGTCGCAATATTACAACTCATCACAAGTTTCCATATTCGTGCATATAACATTAATGCATGTACCTAATAGTACCGAGCAAGATAAAACATATTAAGGGAGCACTATTTATATATAATTTATGACCATTAACATTATATAGAGTACATGTACAGTTATTTTTAGAAGTTCTATGGATAGTTGATTGAGAGGAACATTTATTTCAATGAAAATTATGTTTGGTTAGATAAGTACACATCATAATTCAAGAATGTATGAATGTTTTATTAGTTGAGCAGGATGCACATTACCACTAGTGTAGAACACATTTAGAGTTTCAATGAGGCTAGCCATGAAAAGGGGAGCATGTGTAAAAAGAGACATTGTAAGGAAGGAGTTGAAATTTGATGAGGGTACTCATTTGACTGATGCACAAAGTGTGGTTGAATGGTGTAATGAGAACATGTCATGGTGTTTAACCGAATTCTACTATTCATAGAAATTTTTGGTTAATTAAGGAAGAAAACTTGGGAAAGCATGAGGATTATATGACTAAAATAGGTTTAAGTGAGATCCACTCATTTCATAGCTCAAATGTACACTTGACATGTTTCTAATTTGCATGCATGGACTTTATTTTAAATGAGTGTGAGTCACAAGAGTGGGTGGATGACTAGAGTTCCAAACCTTTAATTCCAATCAACACATATCAGGTTCCATGAGAATTGAAATTTATAGATATGACTTTGACCATGTATTTGATCTAGTGCAGCCAGGTAGAATATTATTCATCATTTATTATTTAATCTCATTATCTATCTTCATGTATTGTCATTAAAATTTGTTTTTTTGTGATACAAGGAATGATTTTGCAGCTATTGAAGATGAGGACAATGAAGATGGGATAGATTAATACTTATGTTAGTGTGTAGAGGAAAATAAAAAATTGACTTCCACATTCATAGATGGAGAAAACATTGAGTATCCTACTAGGTCAGTGCTAATCACTGGAACTTGGCTTTGATGATATCCAATCAAAAATTTAGATATATGGTTGTTTGAATAATTTTAAACACATAGAAATATATTTCACTATTCAAATTTGGTTCTTTCAATGAATATTCAATTGAGAAAATGTCATGGGAGGCTATTAAACATGAATCTATGAAAAGTTCATGAGTTAGACCATGAAGCTATTCTTGCTACTATCAATATTAGAACATATCCTAGTGGTTTGATGGATTGATATGTGTAGGTATGTTTACTTATAAAATGTATATATAATTAATTTTACCAAATTTTGATGATTTTATAGGTAGTGTACATATAAATTTTATTTTAACTACTTACTAACAAATTTTTGTAGGTTGGTAGTGCTACATAAGCTTCCACCTTCATGTGGTTGACACTGTTAGTAAAGAATTTCATATTATTGAAACTAATAGAAGCTAAATATAAAAGTAATTAATATTTTTCTTTTAAATGAGGTTTCCTTGATTGAAGGAAGACATAGAAGGAGCATCATGGTTGTTTGAAGTGTTTGATGTCGTCAAATGCCTTCATGAGTTGACCTATATTTGGGGATGGTGGTCTCTTTGATTCCATTTTGATATTTATGTGCAAGAGCATAATAAAATTGAATATTAGTCTTTAAATAATCCTTTAAAGGCATATGGATAATCCTGAGTTTTCAAGAACCAACTCAATCTGTGTTCTACTTTATTTTACACTTTTACAATTCAGGATTATGCCTAATTAGGCCTTGTGTGCTTGATCTAACACTTCACACATGTGAAAATAAAAAAAATCACACTAAAACCTCTTGTGTCCTATTAATCATGCTAAAACACACCTGATTCCATCATTTTATGAAGTTTCACCACGTAATTTAGGAAATATTCAAGTTTCCATTTGTTATCAAGCCTCAAAGACAATGTATGATAAGCCTAGAAAGAAAATTTTAGATATATTGAGAAAAATAGAATTTAAAAACCTCACTATAATTCCAAAATTTATATTTTTATATTATCCAAATCTTATTTTTAGACACCTAAGGTTGATCATGTACAGATTTGCTTAGATTACAAGATTTGCTCAAAATTAGTTCTCTTAATTGCTTAGAAAAGTAAGTAGGCTATTTACAAATATTTTTGTAAATTGAACAAATTTGAACTTTAAGACATAAAATTGACTTATAAAACTATATATTAACATCCCTTAGCTTTTTTATTTTGAAACCAAGGCTTAATAATGCACAATTTATTCCCAGATATAGGCTTTGCATGACTTCTAATGTATAAAACCCTATTTTAGCAAGCTTAAACCAAAGGAAATATTATCAACTATGAGTCTTTAGTATCAAAAGGAATTAAAAAAATACCAAATCACCTTTTCATTTTTTTTATGAACCTTACCAATATACATGAACTAATCAAACATCTAGAATGTGTCAAGAATATAAAGACTAGCACATAGAGATTTTGAGTTAGAATTTTTGAGTTTTATCTCTCCTCAGGTACACCATGGACATCAGATGAATTTAAAAAGTTATAAAATGGAAAGGAAGATCTTTAATCCAAATTTTAAGTCATTTGGAGCTATAAAACCCAAGTTATTTCCCTTTGTGTATTGGGAATGTTGTTCTTAAGGTTAGAATGGGTGGTGGGTTTATCGACTGGGCATGACGAGAAGCCAAGAATGAGGTCCTAGATGTTGTCCACACATCCAAACATGTTGGAAATTCTAGTTTTCAAAAAAGAAGCACTGAAAATGAATTTTTTGAACAACTCCAACTTTGATAACATTTATTGATAGTGTTTCCGACTTCCTACACAGTAGTTAAAATGTATTTTCGAGTAGACTTGGATGTCAGGGTCATGAAAAAACATGTAATTCACCTATCTAGATGTGATCCAATGGATAAATTTTCACCTAGGGGTCTCAAAGGTAAAAATTCTTGTTGGAGCTTGAGAAGTTGTCTCATCACTACCAAAAAGTTGCAATTCAGGACCTGTCACTACAACTTATGCCATAAATTGATCTCAAAGGTTCAACCAAAGTGATATGAGGTGAAAGAAGAGTTTTTAAACACATATAGGAATGATATTATGGTTTATTTAAACAACTTATGTTTTTTCTTCTATGCACGTGTGAAGTTACACTAAAATTCTATATTTTTCTTGTATTTGGAAGGTCATTCTTGAGGCCAAAATGGGTGGTAGGTTTATCAACTAGGCATGATGGGAGGCCAAGAATGAGGTGCTATATGTTATCCACCCATATTGATGTGTTATTAGTGCCACTTTATAGTGAATAATCACCATAAATGGATTTATTAAACAACAAATCCAACTTTGACAATATTTATTGATAGTGTTTTCATCCTCCTAAACAGTAGTGAAAATGTATTTTTTGGGTGGACTTGGATGTTAAGGTCATGGAAAAACATGAAATTCACCTATCCAAATGTAATCCAATGGATATTTTTTAACGTATGGGTCTTGAAGATAAAAATACCTATTGGAGCTTGAGAAGTTATCTCTTCATTGCCAAAAAGTTGTATTTCAGGACCCATCACTACAACTTATGCCAAGAATTGCTCTTGAAGGTTCAGCCAAAGTGCTCTAGGGTGAAAGAAGAGTTTTTAGATATATAGAGGAGGAATATTTTGGTTTTAAAAAAATACTTATGGTTTATTTTCTTTGCACGTGTGAAGTTACGTTAAAATTCTATATTTTTCTTGTATTGGGAAGGTCGTTCTTGAGGCTGGAATGGGTGGTCGATTTGTTGATTGGGCATGAAAAAAGGCCAAAAATGAGGTCCTAGATGTTATACACCCATATTTATGTTTTTTTAGTTCCATTTTTAAATTAATGAGCATTGAAAATGGAGTTCTTGAACAATAAATCCAACTTTGACAACATTTATTGAAAGTGTTTTCGTCCTCCTAAACAATAGTTAAAATGTATTTTTGGGTGGAATTGGATGTTAGGGTCATGTAAACACATGTAATTCACCTATATAGACAAGATATAATGGATAAATTTTCACATGGGTGTCTTTGAGGTAAAAATTCCTATTAGAGCTCGAGAAGTTGTCTCTTCACTGCCAAAAAGTTGCATTTTGTTAAGGTATGGAGCTAAAAGCTTCACCCATGAGCGAATACAGAAGTTGCTAGAAGTACACAGTTGCCATTGACGGTCAAGAGAAAACTAAAAGCTACCGGCATCGGTAGTAGGTCGGCTGATGTCGGTCATAGGCAGGCATACAGGGACCGACGTTGGTCACCTGTGCGTCCAGGATCTATTTTCGTGCAAGAACAGAATGTTTGCATGATGAGATCAAGTGTTGGTTGTAAGTCCACATTTCTAATTTAAGTAGAACTGATTTGAGCCCTTGATTAGGAGGTGCATCTAGTGGCTGTAACTGTATGCTCATGAATCTCTAAAGTTATATATTATGGATAGATCTTCATAGCTTAGAGAGAGACACAACTGTTATTGTAGAACAATATTGTAAAATATTTGTGTATCAATCCAGGTTGTTGGAGTTGATTGTAATTGAGAGAGAGAAATCTTGAGGAAAAGAGATCTAAGAAGAGATCTGTACATCTGAGAGAGGTGTGGAAGAAAAGAAGTTTCTTCAATTGTAATTCCTTCTGTAAAGAGTTTAATACAAGTTTTCAAGGTGGTTTCTTGTATCTCTTGTTCTTTGCTATTTCTAATTCTAGTTACTTATCTTTCTGGCTTAATTTTGCATTTAATTGCTTTCATATAGTAATCAATTTTGTTGACTGATCCCCAACAAGTGGTATCAAAGCTTGGTTGCAGGTTCTAGAGCTTGATATCCAACAAGTGGTATCAGAGCTCAGGTTGACTAACAGGTGTTTCAGATCTGGTTAGTGTGTATTGATTACAGGTTACTCACAAGGATTTCTGTTTGAGTGGGAGAAGTAATGGCAGAAGAAAGTAAATTGAGAATGGAGAAATTTAATGGCAAGAACTATCAATTATGGAAAATGCAGATAGAAGATTATCTGTATAAAAAATATTTATACTTACCGTTAGGTGGAGTTTCAAAGAAGCCCACAGACATGGATGATGAAGAATGGGAAGTTCTTGATAGAAAGGCTCTTGGATCTATAAGATTGAGTCTAGCATCTACTGTGATATCTAATTTATCACAGGCAAAGTCAATGGAAGGTGGATCTGTATCTAATCATCTAAATGATTTCCATGGAATTGTGAATCAATTAAATTCAGTCAAAATAGTGTTTGATGATGAAAGTAAAGCTCTATTAATCTTATGCTCTTTACCTGAGAGCTGGCATAGCTTGGTAATGGCAGTTAGTAATACTGCATCTGCTTCAAATATTTTAAAAGTAGATGATGTTGTTAGTGTTATCTTGAATGAAGAAATTTGCAGGAAAAGCACAGAAGAGACATCAGGGAATACTTTAAGTTTTGAGAGCAGAGGAAGGCAAAAAGAGAAGAGCAAGAAAGGGAGATCAAGGTCTAAGTCAAAGATGAGAGGTAGATCCAAATCCAGAAATGGCAGGAAGCCACAATGCTAGATTTGTGGAAAGATAGGGCACATAAGCAAAGATTGCTGGTCAAAACCAAAGGAGGAAATCAGCATGAAGGTAAAGAAGAAGCAAAGGTGGCAGGTATTGTTACACAAGATGCTCTTATATTCTCTTTGCATAATAATATAAAATCTTGGGTTTTAGATTCTGGTGCATCTTTCCATGCAACCCCCAATAGAGAATATTTCAGTGACTATGTCCATGGAGATTTTGGAATAGTTTATTTAGGGGATGATGAGCCTTGCAAAATTGTTGGCAAAGGAAAAGTGCAGCTGTAGATGCAGAATGGCAACACATGGGTGTTGAGAGATGTTATGCATGTCCCCAGCCTGAAGAGAAATTTGATTTCTGCAGGAAAGTTAGGGGATGAGGGTTGTACAATAACTCTCACAGCTGAATCTTGGAAGGTGTCCAAGGGTGCACTTGTATTGGCCAGAGGTAAGAGAGTAGGTACTCTCTATTTATGTAATTGTATTACTGATAATTCTCCTTCTGTATTATCTACTTCAGATGTAGATGCAAAGTTGTGGCATCAAAGGCTTGGTCACATGAGTGAGAAGGGAATGACAATTCTTAAGTCAAAAGGTATGTTTCCAGATTTGAAAAGCATATATCTAAATTTCTGTGAAGACTGTATTTTTGGAAAATAGAAGAGAGTGAGTTTTCTCAAGACTGGGTCAACAAAGAAGAAGCACAAATTGCAGCTTGTTCACACAGACGTGTGGGGACCAGCTCAAGTTGCTTTTATTGGAGGATCACAGTACTATGTTTCCTTTACAGATGATGCTACAAGAAAGGTATGGATCTATTGTATTAAGAATAAATCTAATGTTTTTGACATGTTTAAAATTTAGAAAGCTATGGTTGAGAATGAAACAGGTAGGAGATTGAAGTGCCTGAGATCTGACAATGGTGGTGAGTTCTGTAGCTATAAGTTCAACTGATATTGTTATATGCATGGAATCTATAGGCAAAGGACGGTTCCAAGGATGCCTCAGCAAAATGGAGTTGCTGAAATGATGAACTGAACAATCATGGAGCGTGTAAGGTGTATGAGATTGCATGCTGGTTTGCCCTTAGAGTTTTGGGCAGAAGCTATGGATACTGTAGTGTACTTGATTAACAGAGGACCCTCTATAGCTCTAGATGGTGGAATTCCAGAAGAGGCGTGGATAGGTAAAAAGGTAGATCTATCATTTCTCAAAGTTTTTGGTTGTGAAGCCTTTGTGCACATTGATAAGGAAAATATAAAGAAGTTGGATGCTAAGTCTATGAGGTGCACATTTATTGGCTATGGCTCTGATGATTTCAGATTCAAGTTTTGGAATCTAGGAACTAACAAAATAATTAGGAGCCATGATGTTGTTTTCAATAAAAAAGTGATGTATAGTGATCAACTCAAGAAGCTGAATTAATCTAAGCAGAGCAATGGAAAATTAGACGAGGTAAAGGTCCAAAATAAGCTCGCGGGAAAGAATAATCATAGATAAGAAAACATAGAGACCGACGTCAGTCAGGAAGGAACTGATGTTGGCCATATAGGAACCGATGTCAGTCAGACAGAGACCGATGACGGTCAGGTAGAACTGACGACAGCCAACTACAGGCCTAGAAGTGACCGAGGTCGGTCACTGGCAGAGAATTTGGGTGGATAGCGTGTTGTGAATGAGTCTCAGACACCCATCAGGAGGTTAGAAAGGGTAAGTAAACCTCCAATTCGATATTCCCCTTCATTATTATATTTATTGCTAATTGATGGTGGAGAACCAGAGAGTTTTGATGAAGCAATACAGGTGGAATCCAAGAGTCAATGGGAGCTAGGCATGAAAGAGGAAATTGATTCCTTGAGAGAGAACCAAACATGGGATTTGGTTGAGTTGCCAGCAGGAAAGAAGACACTGAAGAACAGATGGATCTATAGATTAAAGGAAGGTGAGAATGGACAGATGAGATATAAGGCCAGGTTGGTAGTGAAGGGATCTGCACAAAAACTAGGTATTGATTTTGGTGAGATTTTCTCTCATGTTGTTAAAATGACTTCTATACAGACTGTATTGTCTTTAGTTGTTATTGAGGATTTACAGCTTGAGAAGCTTGATGTTAAGACAATGTTTCTTCATGGAGATTTAGATGAAGAAATATATATGGATCAGTCGGAAGGATTTGAGGTCAAAGGTAAGGAGAAACTTGTGTGCAGATTGAAAAAAAGCTTGTATGGCCTCAAGCAAGCTCCAAGATAATGGTATCTGAGATTTGACAAGTTTATAACTGAGCATGGATATAGTAGATGTCAATCTGACCATTGTGTGTATTTTAAGAGATTGGATAATGGTAGATATATTATTTTGTTGTTGTATGTAGATGATATGTTGGTTGCAGGATCACACATGCAGGATATCTCTGAGCTTAAGGTGAAATTAGCTCACACATTTGCCATGAAGGATTTGGGAGCAGCAAAGAAAATCCTTGGCATGAATATTAAGAGAGACAGGAAAAATCACAGGTTGATTTTGTCTCAAGAGGATTATGTGGACAAGGTGTTGAAATGGTTCAATATGCAGGATGCAAAACCGGTAAGCACACCTATGGCTAGAAATTTTAAGTTGAGTAAAGAACAATGTCTTAATTCACATGATGAGGTAGAGTACATGAAGAAAGTTCCATATGCTTCTGCAATAGGAAGCTTAATGTATGCAATGGTTTGTACTAGGCCTGATATTACCCAAGCAGTCGAAGTTGTAAGTATATGGCCAATCCAGGAAAGGAACACTGGAAAGCAGTTCAGTGGATCCTTAGATATCTAAGAGGGACCAGCAGTAGGCACTTGTGCTATGGCAGTTCAAACACTAATCTACATGGTTATGTAGATTCAGATATGGCAGGTGATTTAGATGGCAGAAGAAGCACCACAGGATATGTTTTCACTGTTGGTGGAATGGCGGTTAGCTGGATATCAAAGTTGCAGAAGGTTGTTGCCTTGTCAACTACAGAAGCAGAATATATTGCAGTCATAGAGGCTAGCAAAGAGATGATATGGATGACACGGTTTACGAAAGAGCTTGGAAAGGAGCAAGAGAGTTGCAGATTATATAGTGATATTCAGAGTGCAATTCATTTGGCTAAGAATTCAGCCTTTCATTCAAGAACCAAGCATATACAGCTTAGGTACCACTTCATTAGACAGGTATTGGAGGATGGTGAGTTGAAGCTAGAGAAGATCCATACAGATAAGAACCCTGCTGATATGTTAACCAAACCGGTAACAAAGGAGAAGTTGAATCTTCATTCAACTTTCGTTGGTCTTCATGATTGAGTTTGAAGATGGAGAAGCTAGAAGATGTTGCTGTACAGGTACTGGTGTAGCTGTTTATCTCCAAGTGGGAGATTGTTAAGGTATGGAGCTAAAAGCTTCACCCATGAGAAAATATAGAAGTTGCTAGAAGTCCACAATTGCCGTCAATGGTCAGGAGTAGACTAGAAGCTGCCGACGTCGGTAGTAGGTCAACTGACATCGGTCATAGGCAGGCATACAGGGACCGACGTCGGTCACCTGTGCGTCTAGGATCTATTTTCATGTGAGAACAGAATGTTTGCATGATAAGATCAAGTGTTGGTTGTAAGTCTGTGTTTCTAATTTAAGTAGAACTGATTTGAGCCCTTGATTAGGAGGTGCATCTAGTGGCTATAATTGTATGCTCATGAATCTCTAAAGTTATATATTAGGGATAGATCTTCATATCTTAGAGAGAGAGACAACTATTAATGTAGAACAGTATTGTAAAATATTTGTGTATCAATCCAGGTTGTTGGAGTTGATTGTAATTGAGAGAGAGAACTCTTGAGGGAAAGAGATCTAAAAAGAGATCTGTACATCTGCGAAAGGTGTGGAAGAAAAGAAGTTTCTTCAATTGTAATTCCTTATGTAAAGAGTTTAATACAAGTTTTCAAGGTGGTTTCTTGTATCTCTTGTTCTTTGCTATTTCTGATTCTAGTTACTTATCTTTCTGGCTTAATTCCGAATTTAATTGCTTTCATATAGTAATCAATTTTGTTGACTGATCCCCAACACATTTTAGGACCTATCACTGTAACTTATGACATAAATTTCTCTTGACGGTTTGGCCAAAGTTCTCTAGCGTGAAATAAGAGGTTTAAAATACATATAATATGATCTTAATATTCATTTAAATGACTTATGATTTATGTTCTATGCACATGTGAAGTTACGCTAAAATTCTATAGTTTTCTTATATTGGAAAGGTCATTCTTGAGGTTGGAATGGGTGATGGGTTTGTCTACCAGGCATGATGAGATGCCAATAACATTGTCCTATATGTTATTTTCCAATATAGACATGTTGGAAGTGCCAGTTTGTAGTGAATAATCACCAAAAATAGAGTTCTCAAATAACAACTCCAACTTTGACAACATTTGTTGTAAGTGTTTTCATCCTCTTAAATATTAGTGAAAATGTATTTCCATGTGGACTTGGACATCAAGGTCATGGAAACACATGTAATTATCCTATCCATATGTGATAAAATGGATATATTTCATCTATGGATCCCAAAGGTAAAAATGCATGTTGGAGCTCAAGAAGTTATCTCTTCATTACCAAAACATTGCATTGCAGGACCCATCACTACAACTTATGCCATGACTTACCAACGAAGGTTAAAATAAAATGATCTAAGGTGAAAGAAGATTTTTTATGCACCTAGAGGAAGGATCTTATGGTTATTTGAAATAAATTATGGTTTCAATTCTCATGTGTGAAGTTACACTAAAATTATATATTTTTCTTGTATTGGGAAGGTCATTCTTGAGGTCAAAATGGTTAGTGGTTTGTTGACCAAGCATGATGGGAGGACAAAAACATGGTAATATAAATTATTATTCTATTTGGACATGTTAGCAGTGCCAAGTTTTAGTGAAGAACCACTAGAAATGGAGTTCTTGAATAACAACTCCAACTTTGACAACATTTATCGTTAGTGTTTTCATCTTCCTGAACAGTATTGAAAATGTATTTTCAGGTGAACTTAGATGTTAGGGTCATGGAAACACATGTAATTTTAATATACATGTGTGTGTGTGTGTGTGTGTGTGTGTGTGTGTGTGTGTGTGTGTGTGTGTGTGTGTGTGTGTGAGTGAGTGAGTGATATAATGGATATATTTTCACCTAAGGTTCCCGAAGGGAAAAACATTTGTTGGAGCTCGAGAAGTTATCTCTTCACTGCCAAAAAGTTGTATTTTAGGACCCGTCATTGTAACTTATGCCATGAATTTCTCTTAAAGTTTTGGAAAAAGTGCTCTAGGTGAAATAAGAGTTTTTAAACACCCATAATAGGTATCTTATATTTCATCAAAATGACTTATGGTTTCTATTATATGCACGTGTGAAGTTATGCTAAAATTTTGTATTTTTATTGTATTGGGAAGGTCATTCTTGAGGCCAAAATGGGTGGTGGGTTTGTTAACCGGGCATTATGGGAGGAATAAAACATGGTCCTATATGTTATTTGACCATTTTTATGTGTTTTAAGTTCTATTTTCCATTGAAGAACCACCAAAAATGGAATTATTGAACAACAATTCTAACTTTGATAGCATTTGTTGTTAGTATTTTTTTCCTCTTGAATAGTAGTGAAAATGTATTTCTGGGTGGACTTGGACATCAAGGTCATGTAAACACATGTAATTTACCTATCCAAAAATGATCCAATGGATATATTTTCACCTGGGGATCTCAGAGGTAAAAATGCCTATTGGAACTCAAGAAGTTGTCTCTTCACTACCAAAATGTTGCATTTCAGGACCCATCACTGTAACTTATGCCATAAATTACTATAAAAGGTTCAAACAAATTTATCTAGGGTGAAATAAGATTTTTCATACACCCATAGGATGGATCTTATGATTCATAAAAATGAATTATGGTTTATGTTCTATGCACATATTAAGTTACACTGAAATTCTACATTTTTCTTGTATTGGGAAGGTCATTCTTGAGGATGGAATAGGTGGTGGGTTTGTCAAAAAAACATGAGGTGAGTCTAAAAACATGATAATAGATGTAATTTTCCCATTAATATGTTTTGGTAGTGCTAGTTTGTAGTGAATAACCACCGAAAATGGAATTCTTGAATAATAACTTTGACCTCACATGTCAAACTGTCACCCCTATAGTTCAAAACTTGACTTGTCATGTCTCCTAACCTTGTTGATAGCCATCATATATCTTTTGATGCCTTAAAATGGTATTTAGAGGTCTAAATTAGTATATTTTAAGGTTTATTAGCATATTTTAAGGTTTTTAGAGATGTTAAGGTTTATGAGTAACATACTAGCACTGCCATTTGAAGTCTCTCCTTGTGTCATGTCTTTTTTCCAATTAATAAGCACCTTAACGCCATAAATTGATCTCAACACAAGAGGTATAAATATGCATATGATTTAATGAGTCATTTATAGGTTCTTATAACATCATTCAAAGGTTTTACCTTTTTAAGTCACTTTCATGATTTGGTCATGCATATGAGGTCTATTAGAGTCAATCTAAGAGGTCAAGTGGTGAAGTGTACGTGAAAAGGTGATTTAAAAATATAGGAAGGAAAAACATTTATGAAAATGGAGACCCATATATAGTGATTGTTTAGCATTGTTCATATTTTTTAAAGTTTGGCATTAATGTTGTCATTGCTGTCAAAGGTTCTTAAGAAACGTGCTCATAAGGTTATTGAAGAATGTTCTTGTTTAATATAATCATTGAGAAGTATGACATTATCTAAGGAAAATGTAATACATGTGATAAATTTATAATATCAACAATATGTGTTTCAAGGTTAGTTGTCATGTTTCAAGAGCTTGAGAAGCCTAGTCATGACACTAGTCATTACATAAAGAGACCTTGTAAGAAGATATGAGTTTGATGGACTAGTGAGATGGATGAATAGAGGCATAATATATTGTATAAGGTTGTTTTATCATGATTATAATACTTTTGATCACTCAAGTGAGTCTCAGGGTAATCCTATAGGGGTAAGACCTATAGAACTAGTATACAACTAGACCACCTCTAAATATTGTCTGGCCTAATGAGGTAACATGAGCTATTGACAAGGAATATGAAGAATATTTGAAATTTTTTTAGTATGAGATATGTTTTATTATCATTTATATGAGGTGGAGAGTATATTTAAATATACTTTAAGGTCAATTTCAAGGCCTAATGTGATTTGTAGGTCAAGGCCTAAAGAGAAAAGAGATAGAGATGATGACCAGATGGGGTATCAAGATCAGTTTCCAAGGAAAGAATGAGAATGTGGGAATTTTCAGTAGTTTTATAGGTTTTAACAGTTGTTTTTACCAATTCTTATGTCAAATTTTTAAATAAAAGGCATGAAAAGTGGATTTGAGGTTTCTCGAGTGCACAGAATGAAGGGTTCTAAACCAAAGAAGAAATTTCAAGTGTTCATTATCATGTGTAACATTTACATGGGAACATAATTTTTTAAGGATACATGGGGAAGATTATTATCTAATATCTCTATGCATTAGTTTTGGAAATGAGGGGCAGTATTTTATGAATAATCGTTAACACCAAAAATAGTGTTAATCCTCTCTAAAACCTTGACAATGACCCGATGTGAAAGATATTGTTCTAAAGTGATAAAAATGGTTTGGTATATATATTTAAGTGATTTTATAATGTATAAAACTATTTTATTCACCTCAAGGTGTGATTGGTTTATCAGGTGAGTGAGTGGACCCTATAAGAAAGGCCTTATTTCTCAAAGATTTGACGTAGTAGTTAGAGTCGACCAAGTCAACATTGAAAAATTGATGAAGGTTGAAGATTGAGAATTTTATTTTATTAAAATTTTGGTTTTTTATTAGATTATATACTTTATGGGTGATAAACTAGTCATCCAAGTTGACCAGTTGTTAATAGACCTAATGGTGCAAATAGTGAGAAAACTAGGCAGAAGTGAGAAGTTGATTATGGATGTGTTATCATAGATTAGGGATGAATCCAAGTGCATGGATATTTTTTTAAATATATGTACTAAATTTTAATTTTGGATAATTTTTTTTTGAGATTATTTAATTTGATGAAAATGTTTCTCATAAGTTGACCTATCTAGTTCAGATGAAACAATGAGATACAAGACTATGAGATTGGTATGCAAGACTAATATTGACATTTTAATATATTATCTATATATATTATACTATTAAAATGACCTCATATTATCATATAAATTCATTTTAAATCTCTGAAAGTGGTTCTACAAGTGTTTTAGGTCTTTATTTCCATGACTGTGTTTTAAGGTTGGTTGGCAGTTCTAAGTGGACTACTTACAGAAGAGGGTTTGAGTCCTTTTTCCCTATGTAATGAAGTATAATAAACTTTGTGAAGTTTTTAATGTCTCAAAGTTTCTTATTATATGATTTTTTATCATGACTATTTTAAAATATTGTGTTTTTGGTTCAGTTGTTCAAGACAAATTTTTTGGGTATGCACAGGCCTAATTATGAACAATGTTTATGGCATGCTTCAAGTGGTGGTTGGCGCTAAAAGGTGTCATGGACCTAAGATGATCTTAGTATTGGTATATTTAATTTTAATATTATATTTTAATACCATTTAATAATTTTGAGAGTGTTCCAAGGTGTTCAAAGGGTAACGTGTGTTAATAAAGGCCTAATTGAATTAGGTCTCCTTAAGGCCTAAAAGGGTTTTTGATCTTATATACTATGACCAACATTTATTAATGTTTGATTAATGTTTTTTCATGTTATAAGTCTTTTTAAAAAATATATATAAATGTGTAGGTGTGTATGGTTGACCAAGGAGTGAATGATCAAGAATCTAGTATAAGAACAAGGCCTAATAAGCCTAATAGTCTAGTTAGAGATTGAGAGAGTTGAATCAAATGAGATAAAACATTGAAGAGCTAAAGGAGGTATTTTAAACCATAAATATAGTGTATGTTAACCATCATGAATATATTATATGGGTACCATATATGATTATCAATGTCATATGACCTAACCAAGTTAAGAAGACGGTTAATTGAGCGAAGAAGGTTAGAGACCACTTTGAGAAAGATAGGAGTGTGTGAAGATCTGAAGAAGGAGATAATCATATATTTTATTATAAATAAATTTTTATAAAGGTGAATAAGGTTTAAATATGGTTTTATTTTTTGTTGATTAATCTAGGGGGTTGGTGCCTCCTTGAAAGTGGGTACTTGTTAAAGCCTAGCTGAGTTGGTGCTTAGCTAGTTGGGGTTGGTGCTCCAAGTGAAGTTGGGGCTTCACTAAATCTTGAATTTTGTCCTATATCATTTTATTCAATTTTTATAATCATTGGGTTTTATTCCCCTTGAGGGTTTCCTACTTAAATAATTTTTTTATGTGTTATGTTTTTGTTTCATGCTCATGGGTCTTAATGTGTTGCTAGTTTACTCTATTATTTTGATAGTTCATGAATGATAAACTAAAGTTGAAAAAGTTTTGAAGACTGATTCACCCCCTTATTAGTCATTATGATTATAAAATTGATCCTAGTGAATAAATGGTCTCAAATGAACCAAACCATCTAAGCTCATTAAAAGAGCACCTACTAGGCAACTTGAGGCCTAGTTGCATTCTTAATACAAGACCTACAAGACTGCCTGTAGGTTTAAGGAAAATAAGAAAAGTTTAAAAATAAAATAGATTATTAAGAGAATCTAAGGTTATGTGAGACCTTATCATAGGATATGAGAATGTCGAAATGGATAAGAGAGTCCATTCATAGTCTTTAAAACCTTGTAGATAAATTATGACAATATTAAAAGTTGATATTTTGGATAATGAGGTGAGTGCTCAAGGTTATATGGTTGATGGAGAAGGACTAAGGAGTGATAATATAGGTCTTAACCATTAGTGTTAGTGAAGGAATCATCTAAAAGTATTTATACCTTTGTGTTGTGCACTCAGATCTGCATTGAAAATTAAATGTTAACCTCATCAAAGAATTGTCTTTGGTATTAAGAACCATTGAAGGAAGGGATTATATAGATCCCTTAAGTCTTATAAGTATTTATATTGGAATTTGTGGGGTTCATATTTAAAAGACTCAAGGAAAAGGTGTCTCAATCATAGCATTCTATAGATGACTGGTATAGTCAGGAGGAAAGTGTTGGGTTTGATGGTGAAGACTAATGATCAAGTTGTTAGATTTAATACAAGGAAAAAAGGTGATAGGTAAGACCTATTAGTGAATTAAATAAGATTTTAAAGTTTATGGAACTCAATTAAGTCAATTAAATTTACTCTTGGATTAGGGTCAATCCTATAAACTTAGACAAGAGAGAAAACACCTTATCTTTGCCTTTATCTAGTCAAAATGCTTGAAACATGTAAGGGAGTTAGTTTGGAATGTAGAATAAGTGTTTGAAAATATTTTAGGGTGTTAGGAGTTTTGAGGAGGAATAAAATTGAGTTTCAGTGTATGTAACCCTATTTTGAACCCTGTTCTTGCATGCAAGTGTCCCATAGCATCAGTTTAGAAGAAAAAAAAGATGATTAAGGGACAGAACCAGTTGAGACAAGTGATTTTACATGAGTGAATATTAATGGAATATTGGAAATGAATAATTAAGGTCTATAAGTAATAAATGGTGTTGAATATCCATGCAAAGAGGTCCAATGAGGCCTTAAGAGAAGTTAGCTTTTGGGAGAGAGTGTGTCCTAAGGAATGTTGACTTGAAACTTGGTCATTAGAGCCTATTGGTGACCCTATGAAATATGCAAGAGTTTTGGTGAGTGGGTAAAACCATACAATATATTTTATTATATACAAGAGTGCTCATAGGCCTAAAGAAGCCCAAGGAGACCTAATTGATGAAAACCATATAGGATAAAGTAAAATTCTAGATAAAGTATAATTCCATTGGGATTTGTTAGATGAAATTTTTTATGAAATAGGAGGAGAATAAAGGGTATCCAAAATAGGTTTTAATTTACTCAGAAGTGTCATATTTTATTCCATACAAGGAGGTTTACAGGTTTGGATGGCTACAAGGATTAGGCCTATGAATCAAGCCAAGAGAGATAAAATCTAAGGAAATGAGGGTCCATAACCCTAATAATGGTTAATTAAAGTTGGATTAGATATTATAAGCAAGTATATCAGTTTTTTAACTAGAAGGAAGGCCTTAGGTCCAAAATACCCCTTGGAAGCATGAATCAGGCTTTCTAAGCCTAATAGCCCTTGAAGGGCCAAAGAGAGAATTGAATCAAGATAAGTGAAGGGGAAGCTAAAAATAGTTTGGAGATATGGTAGAAAGTATAAGAATATGTTGTAAGGTATAGGTAGATTAATTTAATGCATGATTGAAGTGGAAAGCCATTAAGCCTAGTGAAGTCTAAAGGAAGACTTAGGAGTGTAAGAGAAGTTTAGGGAAAAGAATAAGTTAATTCTTACAATTTTTTAATTACACTTCATTGTACAAATCACCTAAAATTATCAAATGTGGATCAATGGTTAAAAATTACACTTCATTGTTGATAATGAAATACAAAAAAATCTCATTTCTCATAAATTACTCAAGAATACAATATGATATATTTACCTCTGTAGTGAAAATTAATTGACTAATTAAGGTCATTTCTTCAAAACATTGATGTTAATGAATATTGTGATTTACATAGAATCATTGGCCATTCTTAAAATAAATGCACATAACTCTAAAGCATATGATCCAAAACATGATTGAAGACAAACAAATAAAAATAAAATGTTATAAAATTACTTGGATGTAATAAGTTTCTCAACCAAATCAACATCTAAAAATATTTTCTAAACCATGCTAATCAATCCAAAGACTAAGATGATGTCCATGTGGTAGTTAAAAAATCACCTCCAAAGTTTTATAATGTGTATCCATTTGATGAATTCATTGATGTAGTTAATGACACAAGTAAGTAACCTCTTCCAATTACTTTTTTTGACCAAAAAAACCAAAGGATGATTCTAACCATGGTCAATTATTCATTATAGCTCCTATAGATACATGAAATTTGAGGTAAATTTTTTTATTATGATTCATAATGTTTGAAGTATTAAAGTGTGCACAATGAATTTTGTTACAAATATTTGATTTATACATACAAATATTTAATGGGTATAATAATTAAAAATAAAGGATATGATTGTATTATAAATAGGACACCACTTGGGATAATTAACTTATCTATAATCATTGGTCCTAAGACATTACTAATTTAGTTTCACATATTACTAGATAATGACAAGTTTGACATATTTCTCAGATGGTCCTAGCTTAACCATATGATATATATCATATCCATACTACACTAGTGTTTATACATTAAATCCATTATAATCAAGTTATCACCATCTTACGCAATACAAGTATAAGAAGTTAATCATACAACTACAAGTACATTCACATAAAGTTCAACTACCCATTCATCCATTTATCAAAATAATATTATATTAGCATAAATTATAATATAATAATAACATACATAAAGTATTGTAAAATAAAAATGTAATCGAATGTCAGGTGAATTTCATATAGGCACATGTACCATGTCAATAATATATAGATTACCATATATAGGCATATAAAAAATGTGTGCATTTCTATATAGGCAAAAGAAAAAACTACATTAAATGTAAGACGTGAGCTAATCATAAAGTATCTTCCCTCTCTTTGCTTTCCTCGAAGAAGACCCTCCCTAGGATGCCATGATGGTAGATGGAGATCCCTTGAATGCCTTGGATTGCTCCAAGGTCTGACTGTGGGTCCTATGCTCATATCTCCCTTGTAGATGAACCTATTGAAATACATGTATTATTATAAAATTTAAATAAAATATGTATGTAACCAAGTTAATAAATTAATTTTAAAATATAATAGAAAAATATTTGAACATGCACTTACTACCATCTCATGGTCTTAATCAATCTGAATTTGACACTCGATTGGGTCAATGGTAGGTTGAGATATATAAACATGCATCTGAAATGAGAATGAAATATGATATGTTTCCATACTAACCATCTGAATTGGACTATCAGATGGCATAGGATAATCCTGCATACACAATACATTCATATAAGTTATATTTGCCAAGTATGAGTAAAATTATTAAAATAAATCTATTTTACAATTCAAAATCACAAGTTAATATGTACCTCTATGAGGTCATGTGTGTATGACATTGTTGCAACAATGCCTAAGTCTATCTACACTCATAGTGATGGAGGAGTGTTTACTCGAGACATCAACTAAACAAACAAGGTCTCACTTAGTTTTTTATAAAGTATCAAAGATACATAACAATTATTTATCCTTTATTAAACTAAGAGTGTAAGATGTACTCAAAAGTTTACCTCTATATAAGTAAAATTTGTTGTCTAACACAAGCAACTACAGTAGTGGATGGACCAACAATTAGATCCATATATGTAAATAATGGCTACATAAGATCAAATCCTGCAAAAGTGGTCTATGATGATGAAGGCACCGTCTCCTCCTAGAACATAAAAAATTATATATATACATACATACATATATATATATATATATATATATATATATATATATATATACATAATTCATTTTTTATTTAAATGAATTGTTATATTTTAAATTTGTAAATAAAGCTTAAATTTGACATGACATAAATATATAAAATATACCTGCATGTATGTAGTGGTCGATGATTACACACCAAATGAGTGTGCCAAAAAATCTTCACTCAAGAGTATATCATCCAACCCCTCTGAACCACCAACAACATCATCATCAAAAGGTCTAGTACATATAGCTCCATAATATATATAAGAATCGGGTCAGGTATGCACATTAGGTGGTGTATCTCCAACATTAGTCATTAAAATTATACTCATATGTTGAGTGAGTGTATCAGTAAGTACACTAAGTGCATGCAGAGTGTCAATCTCCATGACCTCCTTAACCAAAGAGGGGATCTCAAGATGAATTTACTTTTGGGTAGAGATCTTTGTAGGTTGATTTGGTGCACAACATACACCTAGTCGATCCTACATAGATCCTTTCCCTCGGCCATGAAACTCACTATAATCAAAATAATTTAGAATCTCATTAAGGATAAACTCATAATAAAGTTTCCTTAGAAAATAAAATAGGACCTCATGGTTGATACATGGTGGATAATCAAACACCATCCACCATCAGTCCCAAAAATCAGCTTTGATCAAATTGTGTTGGCACATATGGATTAAGAAACATTTAGTAGTTACTAGAAATGGTGCATTGGTGGCTGGGTTAGTGAATAATTCACAAATGTTATCTTTTGATATTTTTTTGACCTCATGTGTTGATAGTTTCTTAGAATAATAATCCCTACAACTATCCCCATAAGATGCCCACCTATTGATTTGACTCATTATCAAGTCAATTTGACCTAATAATGACTCTAGGTTATTGGATAGATAAGTGTGGTAGATGTTGGTGGATATGAGACCATTCTCCTAATTATTTTCTCAATTTCATTTTTTTCCATAATGTGTGTAGCTACATACTCCTAGTTTCCTAGGGGATCTTATGGAATTGTAGGAGGGTTAGGTGGAAGGTTAGCCAGAGTATTAGGAGGGTTAGGTTGAGGGTTATCTAGAAGAATAGTAGGTTCAATTGGAGGGTTAGGTGGAGGAATAGGTGGAGGGTCAACCACAAGAATAGTAGGGTCAACTAGAGGGTTAAGAGGATGGTTATGGTCTCCTATAATGGATTTGACTATTTAAAACAAATAATCTACAAATTAAACAATGTAAAAAATAAAAAAAATGGTAAAATACAAGGTTAATAGGTGTATTTTTTTATGACTTACCTCATCTACATGATGACATCATGAAGTTCAGGATGCGATGAGATTTCCAATGGACTTATAGAAAGTAATTTTCCCTTGATAGGTACAAGAAAGATCACGGAATGAGTGTTATGAGAGGAAAGAAATAAATTATGAAATGGGGGTCATGAGACCTTTTTAACACAAAAAAAACATAGTCAATAATGCATATGCATTATATAACATGAATGCATTATGGCTCGGTAATTATGAACCATAATGCGTATGTATTATATAATAATGCATACATGTTATTTAGATAATGTATACATGTTATTAGATATTTGGGTGGATGTCCATGGAATTATCCCCCAACTCCATGCACCCACCCTTAAATGTGGAATTTTACTATTAATGTAGTTTAAGTAGTACACATCCATACAAATGACCACATAAATCTATGTATGAAACTAGTAATAATTTTAAGGAATGGTAAACCCATTTATAAGTTATAGTCTTATGTGATAAATAGACTACACCCCATATCACCCAAATTAATTTTCAAAATTTAATTACTATGGCAAGGAATACAAGTTCATATTCATTCTCAACCAAATTTAGCCATGTTCTAATGAAGTGAGAGTTAGTTGAGAATAAATAGTCTATGAAGAACATATGAAAGATATAAATATATGTTATTATAGGCAAATATTCACTTAGTGATATTTTAGATAACATATTTAGATATTTGGGTAACTTCTAGAGTGGTTTTCTTAGGTGTCCATATCTTGATTTCATATTAACTGTGGAACATGTAAATCATGGGGTTGATTTATGTTGGTATGTTTGAGCCTCATCATTGTTTTGCCTCATTGATATTAAAAATTGATAGGGTGCCCCAACAATCTTCCTAGTGAATGTTCTTGATCTCTCTAAGAAAGAGATAAACAATGACAATCATGTATAGATCCTACATCTGATCTACATGGTCTTAGTGTAAAGATCCACTCACCTCAAAATTTCAACACTCATCATAATCATTTCCTCACTTCAGTGATGGGCTCATCTAATCCCTAAGGTAAAAAAACTATAATTAACATATAAATTGAGTGTTCCCCTTGTCTATCTAAAAGTTTTATCCCATTATCTTTGCATTGAGATAAATCATAATATCCCTTAGGGAAATCATATTTGTCAAGTTTTCACTTTGGAGTTTAAGATTTAGGACCATTTTCATTTTTGATGCTTTCCTTATTACAAGATAAGGGGATAATTATTTTTCATATTAAGATATTATCTTGGGTCTCTCCAAACATGAATGGTTTATTAATACCATATATGTTTAACCCTCTTCCTCTTACATATATTCGACCTTCACCAAGGTCTTTTCAGACATATGTCCCCAAGAGGAGTCTACGCTAGATTAATTACATATTACTTTTAGTCGAATCACTTCATCAATAAAAAAAACCCATTCCCATCTTCCAAACTTATACAACACACATTTTTAAGGAAAAAAAGAGTGTGGTGGAAAAAATGCTCTGTTAGGGTTTTGGATATGCACGTCATCATTATCATTTCTTACCAGCCTCTAAACCATACCATGGTCTATATTGGCACCTACATGATAATATCATTTATTGGAATTTAGGAGACATACCCTTTGGTGAGCTTAGGATATATAATGACCTCCCTACCTTCCCATCCAACTGTTGAATTCATGATGAATTAATGAGGAGATTATTTCCATAACACCATCTCTAAAGTGACTAAGGAAATTTGTCCCCAAAGTATACCATGAGGAAATGTTTCTCAACTTGATGTGTTAGAGGTACAATTACTAAGAGGGGGGTGAATTAATGATTCCAAATATTTCAATTTCAATTTTAGTCCTTTAAACTATTAACCAATCAACATATATCAACTTGATCAAGAAGCTTTAACAAGAGAGCTCATACATTCAATGCATACACAAGATCAAACACATAACACATAATTCTTGTGGGAAACCCTCATGGGTAATAAAACCCACTCTCAAGCCTGAAATGCAAATGGACTACTATCCTATAATAAATTACAAATAAGAGACTAATCAACTCCTTTAAACCAACAAACCTTGATCATATCCTCCTGACCAATGGTATTTAGTGAAACACTTGTTTCACAAGGAACAACTTCCCCTAAGGAAGACCAAGTAATTTAGACCTTCCTTTGAATATCTCCACCTTAGAAATGGTGTCTTCAACACCTGACAATGAATCTCTATTTATCTAACCCTTGCACAAACTCTCTCTCTCTATCTAAAATAGGCCTCTCACATAGGCATGCTACAATCTCTCACCTTCTTCACTCACATTGTCCTCATATGCACACTCAGACCTCTTCACATATATTTAAACTATAAGAGCATTTATATGACACCAAAAATATGACATATAGGTCACACACACAGTCCTCACTTTACTCTACTTATCAACTCATCCAATTGGGTACTCTACCTCTCCTTTACTCCACAACTCTCACATCCACTTTGCATAAGTCTCTCTCAAATATCTCATACAAGTCTAGAAACCAACACATTTAATTTCATTATATATAGAGAAATAATTAATTAACAAGATAAAAATATTTTATTTTTATCCATAAAACATGCCTTCACCCTTAAGGCATCTCACATGGGTCACACTTAAGCATAATCCACTTTCAAATAGGCCTATGTAACTTTTAGGTCTTATAAAGACCCATTTAGCTCTTTGACACTTCTTCGAGAAAACTAAAACATAGGAACACTTTCCAAAATCAAGGACCCATTCTACATGATTTATAGGTCTTTATTAAGTGCCAGAATCCATCATAGTACCCTTATTCTTAAGCATAAAATGCTTAAATAATATTATGTGCACATTGTCACCATGAACAAATACATAGTCAAATTATAAACCTTTATTCATAATGTATATGATTGGTCAAACATTCATAATACATACAGATAATCTTTATGGAGTCTACAACACTCCCCAATAGCCAATTCACCATGAAACATCAAAACAACATCTACATAAGATCAAACATCTTTCTCAAGTTACTTGAAAAATATGCATGAAAACATAGTCAAATTTAGAGATTAATATCTTTGTTTGTACACAATTCTAGATCTTTAAATTAGGTTCATTAGATGTGCCATGGAGTCCTCTTCATCTTTGATTTTTACAACATGAGAAAATTTGTTCTGGATTGAAAGATATGGCCTAAAAATTAGACACTGGTATTTCCTTCACAAATTCAAATATTCAAATGCAAACAGTCATAGTTAAACTCAAACATTATGCTCGCATATTGTGTCCTCTTAGCTTTAGATCAATTATGCACAATTGATCTTGTACTAACTTTAATGCATAAGTTCCAATTCTCAAATTTTAAACCTTAGTCACTTTGACCTCATCTTGTGTAATCTTGTAATGTTAACTCCACACTCTCTATTGATCTCTTCAAGATTATCCTCACTTTAGCAATGATAGATAACTATCACTTTAACCTATTGACTTTAATACACACCATTTATCTCTATCTTTATGATCTCCCACTCACCATTGTTCCTTGGAAGAAGCTTTATCTTTATCTCTGCTTAGTGTTAAACATTGTGCACCTATCCTCATCTCACTACTTCCTAAATTCTTGGAGCAAACACACTTTGTCAATCTTGATCAAAATTTAACATGTACAAATTTAACTAAGTTTGGGAACCTTACTTATCTTCCCAAAACACTAACTTTGCATAGTCATATCTTTTGTTACGCTTAGATGCATGATATATAATTTAGACCATATGATCTTCTTACATAGAAGAATCCAACCATATAAAAATCTACTCCTATAACCTTTGTGCATTTGAGATATAATGCCATTAAAATTCCTTCTCAAAATCTTCTATCATAGAGCCAACTATGTCAAAAACTACCTAGGAGACCAAATTTTCACTTGCATAACTTTTATTATGATTCAATGCATGACCTAAAATTTAACATGAATAAACTAGGCTCAAAATTTAAAAAACCCATATAATCACCTTCTGTTTAAATATTCACATGTGCGAGATATAACTTCATCAATATGCTTACTTGGTTCTTCTTGCCACATTGTAAATTTGGCTATGGTAAAACACTATCAAATTTATTGAGAGGCAAACTTTTCACCCACATATCCATGACTATGCTTAGATGCATGACCTAAAATTTAGTGCATATAAACTAGGGACTAATGTGATCATAACCATATGACCAACTCCCCCTGAATCATCCACACATGGAAATGGTGACATCAGCAAACTGCCTACTTAGATTTTCTACCACTAGACCCAAACTATCTAGATAAAAATTATGGACTACCATATGAATTCCACTTATGCACACAATCTCTCAAATCATAGATAACATCTTAGGTACCTCTTACACATGATCCAATCAATATATTCATCCCTAAACATCTCTAATCATGCCAAAACTAGAGATCAACCAAGACTCCTTTAAGCACACTAGGAAAAACACTTTACACACTTTGTTATTATTACTTAGGCTATCAAAGCACTTAATCCACTCACAAGGATACCCCCATGAAATCATTGACAACTCTCTAACATGACGTTTTTCTCCTATGCCTGAGTTTACTTTTGTTTGCCAATGATTAGAGAAGTTTTCCTTAATAAGATATTTTTTTGGTCATGTTCCCTATAAAAGCATGCATAAGACTTGAGTTCAATCTACTAGACTGATCATGGCATTAATCTAGAGAATGTCCAAAATATGACGAAGGTATTTTTCTTGTCAAAATTTTTATGACCCTACCCATGTGATGTGATATTAGACAAGTTCACCACCTAGTACATCTAGACCTCTTTGTTGGTGTTCTCTCCTTGGACTTGTGAGTTTGTTGTCTTAGAGCATATTGCTCTAAAATTCCCCACTTGGGTAGAATTTACCAAGTTACCCCTTCCTTGTTGGCATTTCATCAAATAAATCATGGTGTCTATTGTTCGTGTTTTCTACCATGAGCCTACGATATTCTATTCCAACCAACCTAAAAAATGGGTCTAAATTGAAGTAGATCTCTCAAGGGATCTCAAAGAGTTTGTGGAGATTCAAGTTGGTGAGTCTTGACACTCACACCAAATCTTACATATCAACTTTCCCACATGTGCTTCCATTATCAAGCCATAAACCATAAGATCAATGACTATCCATTGTATTTACCTTATAATAAGACAACTCTTAAACCCATTTTTGATAAACCTAAGAGTCCTTATGAGGATGGGTGAAAAATTATTGAGGGAAGAAAAAAATTTAATAAGGGACTTGATCATTTGACTATGATGAGAAATAACAAACTATCTTCCAATTCTATGCCTTAGGTTCTCTTACCTTCATCTCAACTTGATAGGGATTTTCTTGATATCACTCAAACTTATAAGGGGAACACTCATTTGGAGGTATAATTATCAAAACCCTATTTCTATAGCATGCTTATGGTCATAAATATTTTGACCAATTCTCAAGTTTCTTCAAAATTTTCTTTAGATAATTTTACTCTTCAGCCACATCTGACATCCCATTTAGGTTAAAACAAGTGTTCATGTAGTCCCTCTTAGGAATACTTAAATCATTATTGTATTCCATATGAGGAATACTTAACTCGTTCTCATATTCCCTCTCTTAAAAAATATACAAAAGAGATATATTATGTGGTTGAGCTAGTAGTCAATCAGGTTGCTCAGTGTTAGTAATTCTTGCTCTCTAATAATGAGAAATTCTTGAAGAACATAAATGAATACATAGAAGGTCTTGATTCAAAAATTATGTCTTTTTATACCTTAATCTATGAATTATTATTCATGTAATGTTCAGGGTCTTATAGAGTTAACTCGTATGTGGTGAGAGATTTCTAGAAAAAGTTTGTAGATATAAACATTCTCTTCCTGTAGGAAATTAAGGTGGAAGGTTTCATTTTTTGTGTTGTCAAAAAATTTATATGGTCAGATAGCTTAGTGATAACACGTAATCATGAATTGGGTCATGGCAACCTCATGACATTTATTTCTCCAAAATGGCATCCATATATTTTGGATTCTATATGTGACCCCTCACATCATGTCCTTTGGGCCCTTATCAATATATATAATTGTTTTTTTAGAATAATTAATGTTTATGCCTTAAATTATGCATATGAAAGGATGAATTTATGGTAGTGGATTTTCAATTCACTACCTGACGACCATTAGGCAATCTATAGTGATTTCAATAAAGTGAAAAGACTTGCTGACAAGATTGGCCTTCTAGTAATGAGATATTTTGCCAATGAAAGAGAGGAATGAATTTACATATAGAATAAATATGGTTTTATGACCCCAACACCAACCATTATCCCATGTTTTAAGTTTGGTACACTTGGACCAACCTTCAAAGAGGGTTTAATCATGTGCTAAAACAAATTGATTGGACCATGCTCTCCACTCAGCGATACTTCTCCTTCAATAATGTTATTTCTCTATCAGTTGAATATTTTTTGAATTTTTTCCATTATAACCATTAACCTATCTAATTCCACTTTATTAGGTAGTTCAAAAATCGAAAAATTCAAAAAATGTATTTTTTTCTAAATATGGCCCTGCTGGACCAGGGTCTCACCATGGATCACATTTGATAGGTTTAGAACTTGGTCTCCCAAGCTACTCAGTAGCTATATTAAACTCAATGGTGGGCTGATGTGCTCAATCAAATATCTATATTTCTTTGAATATATGGTTCTTATCTAACCAAGATATGGTGGTGTTCCTACTTAATCACCTCTTTAGAGCTAAGTCATTTGATAGCAAAACTCAAGCAAAACCCCTTCAATGAGATTTTGCAAGTGTAGGCAGATGGATTATGGTAAAAAATACAAATTTTAGACAAGTGAAATTCTCATGGATCCCAAATTCATGCACATCTTCATTGGCTCAATGTGGGGGATAGAGTTTCCAAATAATTTTTTCAAATGCTCAAAGCCAAAATTCCCTCTCTGTAGATTCACACCATCTAGAAGGATGATCACTACCTCACTGAGATGATTAATATGTTCAAAGCCTTCACCAGACATTACCAACAATTTTTTAAGATTAGGAACCTTCTCTATAACATCAATAAGCCATCAATCAATGCCTCTCAATTATTTCAAGTAAAGTATCTCTTATCCAAAGAGTTTCCTATGATAGATAACTCTTTGTGGAATATATTTACGAGGAAATTATGCATATGGACATCGATAAAACATGGGGTGTAATGGGATTTTGTATGAATTTAAAAAAAAAATGTGGAATACTATTGGAATTAATCTCTATAAAGTATATCTTGAAGCCTTCTATAACCATTCCTTGGGCCCGAGTATCAACAGAGGGTATATCAAGTTTATCCTAAAAATTAGCAACCCTAAATTGATTTGTAATTAGAGGCTAATTAATTGCTTAATGTCTCTTACAATATTATCACTAAAGTGTTAACTCTACATGTTCACCACCTTATACCTTTAGTTATTCAACCTAAGCATACAGGGTTCATTCAAGGTAAATATATCTTAAATAATTTTATTATTGTTTGGGAAGGCTTGGAATGGGCACTCATTCCAATTAGAAGGCCATGTTTATACAGATTAACTTTGAAAAATATTATAACCAAATATAATGGCCATTTATTTTGGCTATGTTGTAAGCTTTGGGCTTTGGCCCTACCTTCTTGAAATCAATTTGTATGCTTTTTACCAATGCCTCAGTATTTTTATCCATTAATGAATTTATCTCAAATCAGTTTGGTTGTAACAACCTCACTGGGTGTTAACTAGATTTTTTTATTAAATAAATATACTATAAATAGATTACACCATGAGAATATAACTAGTTATCATACAAAATACTCTAAGTATAATAATTATAAATTAAGCATGCTACAAAACACATCATAATACAAATATATAAAGTAATTAAAATTAGTCAGCCATGACTGGTACATGCCTACAACTATTGATTTCAATGTTCAATATGTAAGTGTTTATAGCTCATCATGATAATTTTTTCAATAATAATAAATATATAATATAATGTACATAAATAAGATACAGGGCTCCCTAGAGCATGAGCTCCCCAGACTCTCTTGTATTTGTTGTAATATCAAGTGTCATCTCAAAATTAGTACTGTTATGGGAAGGGAGACCATTATTTGAGCACTTTTCTACACCAACCATGAACCAATGATCCCCTGCACTAATCTCACTAGAGAATATCCCTCCCTTCATAAATGACTAGATAGTGATGGAATGAGAATCTAGAGAGATAAGCTAGTACCCATGTTTTATATGATTTATAAAACTAAACATGTGATGTGTCATAGAAAACTCATTCTATTTCAAGATATCACAAAAACATGTAAGTCATACTCATGAAATGTCAATGTCTCACTAAACATACTTTATCCCAAGTTTTCAAGAATAATAAATAATAGCAATCTATAGATCAATCAAAATTCATGCAAACCACTTGATCGAATTGCCTTCATCTAACATTGTGATGCTAGTAATCCAGTGAAGTCCATATGAATCCTTACTCAATATCAGTAATGTGAGATTGGTTAATATAATATAACCAAAGGATTCATACAATTTACATTCTACTAGAAATCATATCGCATAGCATGCTAAGCATAGGATAATCTAATAGTATACATGTATTCCATCAAATTTTTGAATGAATTAATTACAAATAATGCCACCCGAGTATAACATATGTTAGGTTGTAGTTTACAAATAAAATACCCTATATGGCATCCCATAATATCATAGTTCATTGTACATGAGAACACTACTCAATCATGAACAACCAATCTTATAATTTTAAGAATCAAAATCTCAAAATCCTAAATAATAGATGAGGATGTATAATTTATGCCAACTGACTATATATTATGTTTAAATTGCATGTATATATATCAATAGTCTATCATGCCATTTTCAAAGAGTTAGATAACCTATAACCACGTTATACTGTAAACTTTCATTTAAATAACTTAATTCTATTTTTTAGGGATTGCTTTCATATGGTTATAGTTTTGGTCCCTTGGACACCCTATGACTCAAAATAACCATCCATTTAGCTATAAGCTTTGGTATATGACCCAAAACACCCATTGATGTTATGTATTTATATTGCATACGTACATTCATGTGAAGATATACTTCCTATTTATGTTCCTTTGTATATATTAATTGTGTTTGCTCTATATATCACATATAAGTAATCATCATCATATAAATACCATAATCATCAATAGTCATCTAAAATTTTCATTATAATAAATAGTTTCCAAATATACTACACCCTATGATAACCCATATTATCATAGTCTAGCATAACCACTAAATACCACAACTAGTCAAACAAAGTAGTTATGAATTAATGGAAACTTAAGATTCTATTCAAGCATCTTGAGCTAAAAGGGAAAATCTTAGTTCCCACAAACACATAATATTCAATTATAGCATTAGTTATACTTTCAAGGGTCGTATGCACACGTACATAAGGTTCTATCATACAAAATTCTATAACATTGTTTTAAACTAATGAAAGAACTATAACTATAAGAACACACCCCTACGTATAAGTATAAGCTATTAGGTATATGTATACCTATATTCGTATTAAGCATACCATTATTAACTCATAAATGTGTAGCTATTATTAGTGTTATATCCACACTACATGCTTTATTTCCCACACTATATATGAAAGGGATCCCAAACCATAAAGCTTATCCTAGAATAATGAAAGTCCACAAAACTTGTCTAAGTGACGTATGTTAATATGTATTATGTATCATAGGTAATTTAAGTAATGAACTAGTAACATAATATACCAATTATGAGTCAATTAATGCATGATAATTTACATCCAAAACACTCAAATACCACACATATGACATATCAGTGGATATAATACTATGAACATAAATATAACAACTAACTATTAATGACGGCTAAATAATATATATAATCTATATATCATATTTCTAAGCTACCACATTTACTATAAACAAAATACTATCCAAAGAATTAACGTAGTATAAAATTAATTTATGTAATTATTGTAGTTGTATTAACATAATATATGTGTGATTCCATGTTTGATGTAACTCATACAAAACTACTTATAATTGATACAATATAAATTATAATCATGTTTATCCCATTAAGAGACTTTGCATATGAATTTATCCACATATTGATTATTTTATATATCTTAGTCAAACAATAATCAATCATTATTATTGAAATATATCTCAGGTATAATCAATATATTAATATAACAAACTTTATGTTATATTAACTAACCACTTCTAAAACCCCAATATAATACATAAAAAACTTATATTGATTATATTTCAATAAAATATCTAGCGTAGCTATAATCGATAGAAGTGAATATTGTATATATCTCAGTCAATCAATGATCAGTATATTAATATAACAACATTATAGCTATGACTTTGCATAGGGATATACAAATATGGATTTAATATACTAGATAATATAGCTGTTACATAGAAAGAATTTAAATAACTTAGTTATAGCTCAAGGGTTGGTATAAAATAAAACCTCAATGTAAGACACGATTCTATGAATAAGGTATATACTATAGTATACACATAATTCTTATTATTCCTTTACATTTGTATGGTCTAAGTAAACTAGAGTTGTTAATTGTAGTGATTAAATATTATCACCATAAATAATCAACGATTAAATGTAGTGATTATCTAATTATAATCTATATAATATTCCTAAGTCAGTGCACTTTACTTACAATTCACTGCCTATAACTCTAAGTATACTTCATTGTATAAATCTATGAATTTTAAATGATAAGTCATTGTATATTGGTTTAGTGAAATTTTTGTATATACACATTTATAAATCGCTACCCATTCATTATAAGTTATTGCAGTAGTGTTTATTTTAAAAACTATCTAAATTCAAATTGTTGTACATTCATAACATATTATAAGTCTCTATAGGATGTTATAATAGTCGTTGATGTTTTAAAGTTATGTTTTGTATATATTTTATTGACAACTATCCATGGTATAAAGACTATGGTTCATTTGATATGAGTAAATTTCTATATATGTATAACTATATTTCAAACTAAGGTAAACCACTGATATAAATATAGTAGATATATTCTTTTGTATAATAAATTACTTACCATTAAAGAACTACTTCAATTCTACCTACTGAAGTGACACCCATGGCTGCAAGGAAAGTGATAGTGGATATGAACCTAGGAATGTCAAGTCCATGCATGATAATGGCTTGTACATCATATCTAAAAGTGACATCGTGCTCCTCCAAAGTGGATTACATACCTCCCACACCCTTTTTCATCCCATTATAATCTGCTTCCCCACATCCCTCACATGACTCACCACCTCCATCTCCTCACTACTATCTATCTATTTTTTTGATCTCTACTCTTTTTCATTTATGTTATCCTCCATTGTGCATTACATTGATTGAAAATTCATATATAAAATAAGCTAATTTTCCCTAATTTAGAGTTTTATAAGTTTATTCAAAGAAATATATAGGGTATACTATGTATGAAATATCAATTCGCTTCCCATTTATCATAAGATTTGATATTCATTCAGATACACACCAGAGGTTTATGCGAGTGTGTGTGTGTGTGTGTGTGTGTGTGTGTGTGTGTGTGTGTGTGTGTGTGTGTGTGTGTGTGTATTTAATTATAAATATCTAATTTTCTTAACTTATGGAGATCGACCTCTAATTTTATATCAATACATAGATTTCAAGTACAATTCCTACCTAGCAAAATTTTATCAAAAACGTGTCTCCTCTAAACATTCCTATGCCTCTTTTATTCTATCTCCTCTCTTCTGTATATGTTCCTCCCTTTCTTCCCATCCATATCCTTCTGCTTCTCAATTTTTCCCTTCACTTTTTATATATTCTTTCCCTTATGGAAAGGATTTAGCTTTATTTATTTATTTTTAAATCCCTTTTTTATTTTTATTTGTTTTTGTTTATTTTATTTCTTTTTGTTTTATCTTATTTATTATTTTTATTCCACATAATAGGATCTTTTGATTTTTTTCTTTACTTTTTTCTCTTTTTCTCTTTTTTTTAGTTCCAAAATAATTCAATAATAAATAATTATCTAGTATATTTAATTAATTACCACATAATCAGACTATAATTATATACATTTAATATTACACATAATGTCCATGAATAAACCACTCATGATGTATTCCACATACAAGAAATAAATTAAGATAACCCTAAAATAACCATGCATAACCAATATCTAAATGCAAACAACATCAATATGCACTATGCTAACCATTCACTATGCATCTATCATGTCCTAAATATTGTGGTATGTGTAGGGTTCTAGTGGATTTCTCTGTCATCTTCTGACATCTCCATCTATGTCATCCTCTCTGATGATGCTCTCCCTTCATCATGCTCTAAGGGATGAGTTCTCTTACATCAACCTTGTAGACACTAAAAATCCATACACAATGGTTCCAAATATCACAACTCCCCTGGACCACTTCAAGACCCCCTAGGGCCCCAACTTGACCTGTTGACCAGCAACTAGACCAAACACTAGTTAGATTGACCTATTGACTAAACTCACCCTTTTAACCCAAATCCACCTTGACCCTAGACCGTCGATAGTCACCTTAACCATCAATGATCACCCTAACCATTGATGGTCAAGTGATACCTTCTAAACTAGCCCAATTGAACCTTCACTTTGACTTGTTTTTCTATAATTAGAATGTCTAATTCACATGCAATCCCATGCGTGTCAAAGTTAAAATTAGACAACAAGTTGGACCCTTTGTTAACATCTTGTTGAACCTCTCCTTCCTTCTTATAAGAAGAGAAGAACAGGAGGTGAAATCCATCCATGAATTTAAGAGATTATACATCCAGAGTTTCTTTGTAGGGCAATTCTTCTATAAATCCAATGATCCAACCATCACATTAGAGAATTGACTTACCACTACCCCTCAATCGATAACTAAGTATTATTACTCTAATGGAATCATGCCAAACTCTACCCATGAGCCAACCATCTCAACTATTCATCTAATAAATCTTCAATAAGCTAAGTATTTATTTTTAGTCTATCAATTACTTTATTTCCATTTTACAATCAGCCTAGCACAAACCAATCTCCCAGAATTGCCTTCTGTGATCCCATCAATCTAACCTTTCAACACCCAAACCAAATACATAGTAAATGTCGATGGTCACCCTGACAACTGACAGTCTATCCAACCACCAGTGGTCATCTCAACCACCAATGGTCACCTCAATCACTGACGATCACACCAACCACCGATGGTCACTATGGACGGAAATAAAATCAAGATATTTCCACCCACCTACCCTTAACCAAATCTAACTTTCTTTTCATCGACCTATTCATAGACCTCAAACCTATTTTCTGAACCACAACCAACCTCTTTAGCATTTATTTTAAGTCTCTTATTGATGTATTAGTCATTTATTCATCAAGCATCTCTTGTATTCAATTTTAGTACCTTTTGATTATTGATGCAAGTACTTTATATTCTATTTTCTAAATTTAATTGTTTAAAACATGTGGATTGACAACCCCCCAAAAAAATATTACTTCCAAGATCTAGCTAGCGTTAGACAATCCACCCAACTATCTATCTAACTAACCATTTATTTTAATGTTATCTTATTTGTAGGTCATTCTTCCCAATCCAAAAAGGAGTTCTTTGTGATCATCTAATTTAATATGCACACAAACAAACAAGTTTTTCAACCATACCTGCATCTAGTTTTTTTCTTCTTCCTCTCTCAAAATATAAGCTTAAATTCTCTAAAATATTATGGCACACTTGGTGGGCTCTTGATTCTTCACTTGGGTTTTATTTGTTTGCATATATATGATCTCTCTATTTTGTGCTCATAAAGAAAATTAAAATTTATTTTGAGTTTAAAATTAATTACATTTATTGGTTGCTTGTAAGTTTATCTCACTTAGTTAAATTAAAGCAAAGTAATTCAATCATAGCAACACTTGTATCACACACTAAACCAAACCACCTACATCAATCAAACATCTAAACAAATTGACATAAGACTCGACTAGTATTTCATCACCTAGCGGTCACCTTACCCTTTCTTGATGATCTTACTTAGAGGTTATTGCTAAGGGGAGAACCAACTCAGCTCTTTGGTTGAGTATAAACTCTAGAAATCGATATATATTGGCTAAACACTCGACACCTTTATCATTGAAATGTGTGAAGTGAAGGGGTAGGCCCTAATACCAAGCCACATATTGATTTCCAATATAAATACTTTTGAGAGCCTAAACACAACTAGAAAGCAACCATAGACTTATTTTCTAGTACCCATTCTACAAGCCAAATTCAAACACATGATTTCTTATAAAGCTTAAGGCATAAGCCAAAAGAGACACTAAAAATAACTTTAAGACTTAACATAATTTTTAATGTGTGTTTGATTTCATTTCTCATTTCTTGTATTCTCTCTATTTGAGTGGTGAGATTGTTTTTGTATTCTCTCTCCTTTATCTTGTATGGTTCTAACTCACCAAAAAACAAAAGAATCTAGCAGAACAAAACCCATCATTGATATAATCAACCTCTTCACCCATGGATTATGTCTCTAAACTAGAAGACTCTCCTCACCCTTTGAGAATTCCTTCTTTACTTGACTAGCTCCCCAAGGAGATACAGACTTTGCCACCTTCTTAGATAACAACCCTGTAGCCCTTCAACATTATCTCAACACCATGCCTCACCATACCCCTACTTTAGTTCCACCTATGGACCCACCTTATGGCATGCCTTCCCACCTTATGGGGAACCCTTTTATTTCCACAATCATCACCCACCCATTGACTACCCAAGCATCCTCATCCACTAATAATCCCTTTGATACTAGTATGGAAAACTAATCTACCCAACAAACCAACACTCTTACACCTTCCACCCCCACTAACAACTCATCTACCCTAGGAGAAACCCAACCATTAACTAGTTATACTCCCCTCACTATGAGAGAACCTACTACTAGAATTTTCAACCTTCCTTTAGCTATCCCCAATCCATTAGTCACTAATCTAATTCAAAATCTTTTAGTGTCTTTACCTTTTACCTTACCACCAATTAGTACAGAGGTTACCACCTTTCCTTTCATTACAAACCCAACCATAACTCTGACCCAAACTATCTTAACCTCTCAATAGGTGCCCATTGCACCCAACCAATGTTACATCCCTAACACATAAGGGCATGTACCTCTACCCACTACCCAACTAGCTACATCCACCTACCCCTACATGGTATCTACCTAACCACCTATGTCCACATATAAATATGTGATAGTTCCTCAACCTCCTACCAGTTATCAATGTGTCACCCAACCACCACAATAGTATGAATCTTATAATCATTTGGGTCCACAACCCCAAATGGTTATAATGAAAATGCACAATGATAAAATTAATACCTTAGAGTCATCTATCTCTAGTGCTCACAACATCTTTTCATATGACTAGATCTATAACAAACCCATTCACCCATCTGTCCCTATCATACCATATCCTCCTCAATGGAAACTTCCTAAGTTTTCTAAATTTTAAAGGATAATCCCCAAAAACATCTTAGGGAATTTAGGCATGCATGTTATTTGATCACTTATGATGATTCCCTCCTTCGCACCTTCCCCATGTCCCTATCTAGTCTAGCATTAGACTGGTATAGTGCCATAACCAAACACTCTCACTTATCCTACACCCAACTGGCCCAAAATTTCTTGGATCATTTTTCAATAAACATCTCCAAGAAATTTTCCATCACTGGCCTTTACTTTATCTGGTAATTTGATGATGAATATATTGCTAATTTTTTAGCCCGTTAGAGGAGCTTAATCAATCTTATTTCCTTCTCCTTACCCTAACCCGAACTGATATAACTTTTTGCTTGTGCATGTGCCAAGCACATCTCTTCTAAATTGCATGTCTAGAGTTTTAGAACCTTTAACTAAGCTTTTACCATGGCATGTAAGATAGGAAACATAGCCATTGATGAAATAAAGTTAAAGTTGAAAATCAAAAACTCTACTTACAAAACCAATGAGGCCCCTTCCCTTAAACTGAGAAACCAAACCAATACCAATGCCAAAATCAATGGAAGTACAAATGTGGCTATCTTTAAGACCACTCCTCCACCATCTGTCAATCAACCAAACTCCTCTATCTCCTCAAAGTAAAACATGCAAAACTAAAACCAAAACAATCAAAAGCAATTTACTTAGCATATGTAATCTTATGTTTCAGTCTTGGAGAAGTTATTGAAAACTAATATCATACAGCTTCCTCCTATCAAACCCCCACAACAATTTGATTCTTCTCATCCTACACCTATTTGGTACAATGAGAATGACTTATGTGCTTTCCATCAAGTAGTGGGGCATGATGTTAGTAGGTGAAATACCTTCAAAAAGGTTTTCCAAACCCTCATTGACAAGGGGGAGATTGTATTGGAAAACACCAATGCCCTTCTAAACCAATCCCTCAACATTTCAAACAACCTTTTCCCAATAATCCACCTATGAAAAACAACATCAACAAAGCTTAGTCTTCTCATGATGCCCATACCATCAATATGGTCCTTGACATGCTCATTACTGAAGAACCTACCACCCAATCTACCTATTTTTCACCATCTCCACTTATTGAGGTAGTGGAGTTACCTTCTCTTCCTTTGGAGACCTAAACTAAGGAAGTAACCTTTTCCTCTCCTCTAATTATTGAGTTAGTGGAGTCATCAACCCCTCCTTCAACTGACATACCTGAGCAAGCAATCATCACCATTTTACCTCCCTCAAGTACCAAAAATTTTACTTCCCCTTTAGAGATCATTCCCAAGGAAGAAACCACTACATCTATACCTCCTATAAAGGAACCACCCGTCCAAACCTTGGATCATTTTATTGATAAAAATGATAAGGTCACCACTCCCCATTCTCAACCCATAGGTTTATCTTTTGAGCCCACTATCTAGGGAATAATATCAGTCTATAAACCATTCTCTAGACTAGTTTAGAGACTAGAGTTAATCTCCAAACTAAACATGGATTGAGCCACATTTTGGTAGCAATTGGGGCTCCTTTATATCACCAAACAAGAACCTCCAACCACCACTTTGATATACCAACCCACCACTTCTATTGTCCAACCCCCTATCTTATCAACTAAACTACTGAAAACCTCTACCAACTTGACCATTTCTCAATCATCTAATGCAACCAAACCCAAAACAACCAAATCATCCTCTCCAACCAAACCAACTAAAACCCTTTGCATCTTCCCTATGCCAAGACTTAATCATCCATCCTTAAAACTGGAGCTAACCTCATCAAACCCACCATCCAAGCACCAAACCAAATTGACTAAAGAAGTACAACCATCAAAAATCTAGAGGGCCAAAATATTACCTCCCTCAACCTTTCTCTCTATCTTAGGGATTTATCCCTCAATTTTGATTATAAAGCCAACTATCTCAACCAAAACCCAACCACTGATGTTAGTTACATTGACACACTTTATTTTTGACACACCCATCTTTATCAAACCATCAATAACTAGACTACCTAACCTAAAACCTCCTACCTCTAACTTATCCACTTCCACCTTACCAAAACCAAAACCATAAACTAAGAAAACCACCTTACCCAAGATCTCTACCACCAAGCCTATTTCTAAAAGGACTTCCATCTCTCCAACTAAGGCCAAAAACTCTAAACCCTCTCCACCTTTAGCAAAGTCTTACTCAATTATTTTTAAAAGGTTACTACAAGGTTCTTTCTTAACCTTACCCCCTATCAGATCATCTAATTCTCTAGGTCTAAAACCCATCTGGTATAACAACTACCAAGTATGCTCCTATCATAAGACACCTGAGCATGACACAGAGAAAAGCAAAGCTCTCTAAACCATAATCCATCAGTTTTATGATGAGGATGATCTATTAATAGATGAACCTCCCATGAACCCACTACCAATACAATAAACAACAACCACTACCCACTGTTACCTACTCCCCCACCCTCACCTTAGAGTGATATGTAACTAACTAATCTCCTACCCCAACTCTTCCTTCTATCCATATTATCCATGTGGTCACTTGATCACATGCTCAACAAAAGGATAAGAGGAAGGTGAAAGTGTCCATCCTATAGACATACCCATCTTCCACCTCTCAACCAAGTCAAGATTAGGAAACTTCACCTTCAACCAAACCCAAGGTGTCTATCATAGGTACCTCTCAATCTAACCCCTCTAAATCAATCAAGAGATTGGTGCTCAAATAGCTTCACCAAACCCCGGCAAAGATGATCCTATATGAGTTGATTTCTATGTCATCTCATCATCACCAAGCAATGATAGAAGCATTGAAATCAATAGAGGTCCAACCTAAAGACCCTTAACCTCTAACATCTTTTTTTTGTGGTCTCCAAATTTCCAATCTTGTCACCTTCAAGGATTTAGAAATACTTTCTATCCACCCTAATGACCCAGATCCCCATCTTTTCATCACTACCTACATCAACCAAACCCACATCAAATGGGTTATGATTGATGTGGGGAGCCAACATTAATATCATATCTTCCCATGCCTATGATAAACTCATACTACCCTAAAATTTCATGTCCAAAACCTTGGTCATCCTTCAATCCTTCAATGATATAATGGCCACTACTTTGGGAACTATTATCCCTCATATCTGTTTAGGACCTCACATGCTCCCCAAACTCTTCTATGTAGTAGAGGGTGAATTCTAGTATAATTTTTTATTGGGATGACTTTGGATCCACTCCATGGGTTGTGTACCCTCCACCCTTCATCATTGCATCAAATTTGAGCATGAAGGTTAGGTTTTCACCATACAAGCTGACCCAAGTCCCTTTTCATATTGAAACATGACTTATCGACCCAATGACATCCTCTTACCTCTATCTAGCACACCCTCATTAGCCAAATATAAACCCTCAACCATAAAGGATGAATTCATATCTCCTTATACCAATAAGGCATCTACTATCTCATCAATTCCCTTAGACCAAATCCCACCACCAACCACTTGGAATCCACATTCCAATGTCTTTCACTTGGGAAATATCACCTCCTCACCCTTAAAATACGGAAAACTTGGCTACCAATCTGGTTATAACCCCAATATTAGAGCCATTATTCCCTTCATACCTTCAAACTATTAAACCCATTTCATCTATGGGGGACTTGAAAAACCAATTAATGTTTCTTTTACCTCCTTTTCACCTCGAGCATTCACCTCTAGCTTCTCTTGTCTAGACAACCTGGACTTTGCCAAGACATACTTCCACAAGTGTGCTTAGAAAGGATTTAGTCTTGTATAATATGAGCATGACCTACATGTATTGATTTCAATTGAGATAAAAAATCATCATGAGAAACATGGCCTCGATTTCATTCTTCCCAACCAAAAGAAAACGAAACCACCTACCACTACCATTATTGAGAAAGACATCCCTTCCTTACCAACATCTTCTCCATGTGAGTGTGAGGATGATAACATCATCCCACATACCTTTTTTGATCAACATGATCAACCTCAAACCCTTGACTTATCAAAAAGAATGGGTAATCATAACCATCCCTTTAACCCATCCTGAGCTGATAGAAGATGACTCTCCTACCATTAACATCGTTCATTACTAGGATGATGATTTCATTGTCACCTATCTTGGTGCCCTGAATTCTTCTATCCAAAAATATCTTAATCTTAAGACTTTGACCATGTTGAATAAATCCACCATGGATATCAACTTGGTTACTCTAGATAACCCCTACATTGTCAAAATTGGCCAATCACTAAATTCCAAGGAACTTCAACACTTCCCCTCTTTCCTCTAAGACCACAATGTAGTATTTGATTGGTCTTATAGCAACATGCTAGGAATTAACCCCACCATTACCACCCATAACATAGTCACCAATCATGATGCCAATCCCGTTAAGCAAAAACTTTGATGAATTCACCTTTGCATAACCCTTCTCATCAAAAAACAGTTTCAATGTCTCCTATCTATCAATTTCATTCAACCTATTGATTACCCCCAATGGGTCTCAAACATTGTGCCTACCACCAAAGCCATAGGGGAATATGAATCTATGTCAAATTTTGTGACCTCAACCTTGTTTGCCCTAAAGATAACTTCCTTCTACCAATCATTGACCAACTAGTTGATCTTATAGCTAGCCATGAGATGTTATCCCTAATGGATAGATTCTCAAGTTACAATTAGATCCTAATTTCCCTCAAAAATGAGCAAAAAAAAACCTTTATCACCCCATGGGGGACCTTCTACTATAGGCCAATGCCTTTTGGACTAAATAATGTTGGTGCAACCTACCAATGTATCATAACTTACATCTTCCATGACCTTATCCAACAAATTATTGAGGACTATGTGGATGACCTTCTTGGGAAATCCAAATATCATAAGGATCATTTGGACATTATCAAAATTATCTTTGAGAGACTCATCTTTTACCATGTTTGCCTTAACCCCAAGAAGTGTATTTTTGGGATATTTTCAGGAAAGCTCCTTGTCTTTATCATTTCCCTTCAAGGCATCAAACTCGATCTTGCCAAAATCAAAACTATCCTCAACATGCTCCCTCTGATCAACCTCAAAAAACTTCATAGTTTGTAGGGGAATATCCAATCCATTCATTGCTTTATCTCCCAAGTCTCAAACTGATGCCAACCTTTCCATCACCTCCTGAAAAAGGATGTATCTTTTAAGAGGAATAACAATTGTCAAAAGGCCTTTGATTCACTCAAAAAATACATTTTGTCTCCACCTATCATCACCCCTCCTAAGGATGACCAACCTTTATACCTTTATATCTCTACCATAGACCACTCCCTAGGGGTAATGCTTGCTCATCGATATGAACAACATAAAGAGAAATCCATCTTCTACATCAGCCACATGCTTATAGAGTATGAGACTTAGTATGCCCATACTAAAAAACTTTGCCTAGCCCTAGTCTTCGTGGCCACCAAACTTCACAACTACCTCCTTAACCATAAAACATATGTCATAACCAATACCAACCCACTCAAGTATATGCATTCCAAGTCATACCAAAACCAATATATGGCTAAGTGGTTCATGATTTTAGTTGAGTTTGACCTTGATTTTATTCATCAAAATTTAATTAAAGGGTAATTCATTGCTAACCAATTAGTAGAAGCACCATTAGTAGACAACCAACCTCCTCCTCTTGAGTTTATCGATGAGTCCATTATGACCCTCTCTTAGGTAGACTTCACCTATCAAGTGACCATGTTCTTTAATAGATCAAAGTGTCAACGTGATGTGGGTGCTAGTATCATCCTTATTCCCCTTGATGGTGAATCTCTTTGTTTTTTAAGCTTGATTTTAAATATACCAACAATATGGTTTAGTATGAAACCTTAGTGATATGCCTTCAAATGGCCTTAGCCTTAGGAGTCAAACCAATCAATATCTTTGGTGATTCCCAACTTCTGGTAATCAAATCAACATCTCTTACCAGTGTAAGAATGATTTTTTTTAATAGTATTAAAAAACTAGTTGACGAGCTCTTAGCATCATTCAAACACTATCAAATCCAATCCACCTTGTGATCTACAAACAAGTTTTTTGGCACCATGGCTTCCCTTGCCTCTTATATCCCATCTACATGCTCTAACTCTAAGCTATATGTCATCATCCATAGACTTACCCATCCATCTTATGTCAAACCAGATACTCCCATCATATTTAATGTAAAGGAGACCCAACCTGACCTCTAATATAAATAGAATTTTGACTATCTTAACCTTACCATCATTCCTTTTGATCCTTCCAAGAATGATTGAAGAGTTTTTATCTAGAGTACCTCATGTTATACCATTATGTGGGGAATTATTTACAAATTTAGCTTTGATGGTCTCCTCTTATGTTGCCTACACAGTCACAAAGCCTCTCATGCTACCAAGGAAATGCATTATGGGATGTGTGGGGGACACTTTAGTGGCCTCACCATGGCTAAATTCATACTTTACATTGGATACTACTAGCCTACCCTTAACCAAGACTATTGTGATTATGTGAAAAAGTGTGTTAAGTGTCAATAACATACCAATTTTTATCACACACCTAGCCATAGTCTTTGTGTATACATGGATTTTTGACCTTTCTCATAATGGGATCTAGACCTTATCAGTAAAATTAACCCACATTATTCATAGAAAAACCATTATATCATTGCCATGATCGATTATTTTACCAAATGGGTAAAGGATATTCCTTTAGTCTAAACCAAAGTGGAAAAGATTGTCAACTTCATTAACCATCACATCATTTTACATTTTGGTGTTCCCCATAAAATCATCACTGACCATTCATTTTGCTTATATGTTATCCTCTCTTGAAGGAAACCTGAAACCTGAGCCCCTTAATGCTTCGCATTTGCATCCTTTCTTTTGTTAAAAAGGATCAAAGTCACATTTTTGTCTAACTTAAACTCATCCCTTGCTTTCAAACCACATTCATTTCCCTATTTTAGGGAAAATTGATTAAAATTGAATCATGTGATTATTTGTCACAATCATAGCCTAATATTGAACAATAGGTACCATAGATCTACCCATGGCATGATTTTCATGGTACTTTTTACCCCTTTTATAAAATGTATTCTCGTGGTCATTTTCACCTAAGCCTCTTTACACCTACTCAACCTTCTTGTGCTTTTATTATTGCCTTCATAAAGGTGAGCCTTTAAGCCTATATAAGCAATCATGTGTTTATTAAGAACCACACTAGGAAAAAAATAAAATCAAAGTTAATAGCAGTCATGGGTCATTCCTAGCATTCACATACTACTCCCTTAAAGGAAATATATTGAAAACATATTCAAAATTTCTCAAAGTATTGTGGATTTCTCCCTTTAAGGACAGATATCAAAGGCATTAAGCAAAATAAACAAACTTAGACCACTCCTTCGAAGGATGGTTGAGTCAACCATTTGTCAAAGAAAGTAATTTCTTAGAAGCTTACCATGTCTATTAGCTTCCTCAACCCTCCAAGTAATAACAAAACAAGCAAAAGAATCACTATCAAGTAAAATCAAAATCAAAAGAATTTTTAAATCCATAATCAACTCTCATAAACACAATAATTTTGAAAGCCACAATTGGCTCTCATGAGTAGACTTCTTACATCAATCAATCTACACTTTGTATGGCATATAATTATTTATACTGACTCTTTGGTAACCTCCATTAGAGGCATGTTAGTCTCATAATAAGGTTCCATTTTCATTCATCTTCCCTCTATACACTATAAAGCAAGGGATTTTGAGCTCACATGACATAATGTGATCATGACAACTTTTAACCAACTAACGAATGCTAATGTGAAGCATTCAAAGGGATTATGTTCCTTAAGCCAAACCAAATTTGGTTTTGTTTTAGTTCTTTCCAAATAAGAATCATTATGTCCTCTTCTTATCTAATCATAACTGGTTGATATATTCACTAAGATGTTTGTCTCTTGATTATATTATTTTTATCACATCTAGTGTTGTTATTCAACCTACTTTATGTGTTTTTACCTTAAGCAAGATAACCATAATCATAACATCATATCAAGATATATCATGAGTCAAAACATACATCATTATCATAAACCATGTCCATAAACATAACCATCAACATCATATTAACATCATACCATCTATGTATAATTAAAAAATAAAACCATTTTCACCACATGTCTAAATCTGAATAAGGAAACATATACTCATTGAAACTTAGCATGTCATAGCATCATCATAATCATACATGTCATAAACATCATCATGAACATAACACAAAATAAATATCATCACATTCCTAGCTAGGTGAGTCTACATCAACATCCATATCCATAACATAAGCATTATCAATATAGCATCATCAATTATCAGCATAACTATAATCAACATCATGAACAAAAAACATCAGATCAAACCATGAACCATCATCAATATATGAGGATCATATCTATAAAATCATGTGTCTATCATCAATAACATCATAATCTATACAAAAATATACATGTCTCTCTCTCAAAATGTACATCTCACTACATCAGCTCATAGGTTAGTATCAAAATGATATACAACATATAACATATCATAAGCTATATCATGACTATGCCCTTGGGGCGTCACTATCTCCTAGAACACCATTGCCTCCTAGTGCCTATCCTCTCAAAGTCCCTACCTATCTACCAATAGAAGTTTCCCATTGACTTGGTGTTACCACACTAGCACCACCTACCAAACTAGCTCTGCACTCACCCTACTAGGGCTCATTTAGATAACATCTTAGGATTATGGCCTCAAGTAGCATATCTCCTCCACTGTGGCTAGATACCATTCCATAGGGATAGTGCCCAGTAGTATTATAGATGCTATGGATCCTCCTCTAGACTGTCTCAAGGTGTCTCTCTCCTAAGTAACCAAGGCTAGTGTAGCTCTAGCCTAGTTCCTCTCATTTGTAACCATATCTATCTGACCCCTATGTTGTAGCTATCTAACCCTATAAAGTTTACACCTAATCATGTGTTGTGGCTAGTACTTCTCCTACCTATGCACCTAGGGAAACCCCTTGTAATTTTACCTACTGACCTCTACCAGCTGGGTCAACATCCATAGGCTACTTGTCACCATCATCACCACCAAAATCTACAAATGCATAAACTGCCTAGTATCATACAAGGTACCCATCTATAAATCATGCATCATCTATCTCAGCCCTAGATGGTAACTCCTCATGATCAAGAAAAGTCCAAACTAGTTATGGCTCAGGTAGTAAAATCTTTGCATTCTCCTACCTATATCCAGGTAATGGACCTAGAATCCCCTATACTAGGCCAAACTATCTCTGAACCCTATCAAATAGGATGAACTATACCTCCCCATCCTACCTACTAAGGATTCACCTATAACTCTCCAAGGATAATGTGTGTCTCCTATATCCAATCCACTCTTAAAACCTGATGTATGGCCTCAAGATCACATCACCAATAACCAATGCCTCCAATGCACATCTAAAACAATCAATGTCGTATACCCCTCCACCTAGTATTGACATAGATAAATTATCTCCCTACCTCATGAATTCAACTATGAGGTCCATTTGGGCATACCCCTCCCATGGTAACCCCATCAACTACAAAATCTAGATGTGTTCATATGCCTAGTAGTGTGGCATGAACTTGATGTTGATGTCATATCTCCTATGAGCTCTAAAGCACCATATCTCCCTGTATATCTATACTAGTGGCACAAGAACCCAATTAAACACTTTATGGCCTAGTAGCATCTCAACTAATACCTCTAGTAGTAGATAGGGAAACCTCTTGCTGATCAAAAATGGGATAACAAAGCAAGATACTATGATCATTAGAATCATTAGTAGTCTCCTCTTGACCCTTATCTTATGATAAAATGGAGTGTATCTAAATCATCCATCATACCATATGATGAGATCATGTTCATCTCTATATAGAAGCTCTAGGAGCTCATCTCTCGTCTTACTCAATGTGATAAATCATCTCCCCCTAGATAGGTAATTGAATGATCCTATGAATGTCCTCTAGTAAGATAGTCATCTCACCAATCGATAGAAGGAAGGTGTTCATGTCTAGATCCCATCTCTTGATGAGGGCCATGATCATTGTTGTATCCCATGGCACGTGTTAATAATGAAATATCACTCCCAGGCCCACCTCTTCCATGTGAGCCTAATCTATTGTAGTCATCCCCAAATGAATCATAACAAAGATGTGAGGTACCTAATCTTACATCTGAATCTACTCTTATGCCTACAAATTTTGTTAGCAAACAAACTTAGTTCATTACCATGTTTTTCCTATGAACTATACCTTTTCACCTCATTCACCCTACCTAAAAGCACCTATTTTACCTATATGAACTATATCACTCTCTTTAAACCTACCTCTCTCTTGAAACACTACCCTTAGCATCCCCAAACTATCACACTCTAACTAATTGCTTTAGCTTTTTGTCAAAACACTTGTCCATTTAGTCAATTGTCGACTATCACTATGACTGTTAATAGTCGAGCCACCCTTTTTACCTATAACCATCAACCATTAACAATTGGGATGACTGTTGATGATCACTATGTGTAACCATTGTTAGAACATCTCAACCCTACCCCCAACCAAAAACACACCAAAAATAGCTAAATTTATACAAAATCCTACCTCTCTTACCCCTACCTACCCACACTACACTACCCCTCCCCAATTTTGTTTTCACCTACATAATTACCCACAAACCAATCAAAACCCTACTACTTAGGTCAAACCCAGTCTAAAAAATAATCAACCAAGCATATACCCAATTCAAATGCAATATATAACCAATTAAATCTATTCTACCAATTTAATGTAGCCCCTACCTCATTCTTTGATCATCATCAAGGAGGAATCTAAGGACCTGTTGCTTGACCACGTACCCTACCATACCCACCCTACATCTTATCTGGTCCACTCAGTCTACTCAATAATCAACCACACCCACTAAGTAGCCCTCATCAACAAATTCACACAAAATGATAAAAATATAGATATCTAAAGATAAACTATTCAGCTAAACAAAACAAGTAGAGACACTTTTGTCTCCATACTTTTAGGATTTACACCCTGATTGTCAATGATCTGAATGACCATTGATGGTCACCTCTATGACCCTTGACCATTGATGGTCAGGATCTTGGCATTTTTCCTATGAGCTTTCAACCCAAACCTTTTAGAATAGAATAAAGCACCCACTCATGGAGACTACCTTCTCCACCCACCAACCACCTTGTCACCCCATCATTTGTCTATTTTAGCCCAACCTAGCACATGTTTTATGCTGACTTTTGCCTAGGCATTTTGACCACAATGATAATAATTTCCATGTTAACCATTTTTTTAACTTTCCCTATCTTCCTCACACCTGAACTAATTGGTGTCTTTTTAGGAGCACTTCCTACCTTGAATACATGTGACTTTCCTTGACCAAATTGTGTTTTCTCTAGGAGCACTTCCTACCTTAGATACCTATTGAAACATAAACATTGCCTAGGATACTTGCATTTACAAGTGTTCCCAACCACCATGCCTAAATACAGTCATGTATTCTAATTGTCACTTGTCCTTCTAGCATTGACCTTAATTTTTACCAACTATGGCAACCTAGTCAATGCTTGATCTTGGCTATCACCCTTTTCTCACACTTTATGCACATGTTTGTGCTTCAATGCCCCAACCTATCAACTACCTTCATCATCACCTCCATCACTTATTAAACTTGTACTCAATTTTATTTCACCTCATCAACTCCTGGTTTGAGGGGGAACACATCCTCCCATACTCAGGGCAACCAAACCTTCAACCCGTACTCTATTTTTTATTTTACAACTTATTGATACAAATTACATAACAAAAAGGGGGAAAATATAGACACCAAAAATATGCACATGATGGTTCCAAATTTCACAACTCCTTTGGACTACTTCAAGACCCCCTAGGGCCCGAACTTGACCTTTTGACTAATAACCAAACCAAACCCTAGTCAGATTGACCTACTAACTAGACCCACCTTCTAAACCCAAATCCAACTTAACCCTCAATTGTTAATTATCACCTTAACTATTGATGGCCACCCTGACTATCGATGGTCAGGTTCCACCATCTAAACCAACTCAACTAACCCTTCACTCTGATTTACTTTTTTATAATTATAATGTCTAATTCATGTGTAAGCCCATGCATGTCGAAGTTAAAATTAGATAGCAAGTTGGACCCCTTGTTAACATCTTGTTATACCTCTAATTCCTTCTTATAAGAGAGAGGAGAAAGAGGTGAAATCCATCCATGAATTTATGAGATTTTATATCCAAAATTTCTTTGCATGTCACTTCTATTAATCCATCCATCACATCAAAGAATTAACTTGCCACTACTTCTCAATCAATAAACTAGTACTATTACTCTGTCAAAATCATGCTAGACTCCATAAATGAGCCAACCATCTCAACCATTCATCTGATCAATCTCTGGTAAGCTAAGTATTTTTTTTAGTCTATCAATCACTTTATTTTTATTTCACAATCAGCTTGACACAAACTAATCTCTCAAAATTACCTTCTATGAGCTTGTTAATCTGACCTTTCAGCACCCAGACCCAATACATAGTAACCATCGATGGTCACCCTGAGTGTTGATTGTCATCTCAACCACTGATGGTTACCTCAATAGTTGATGATCACACCAATTATCGACAGTCACTATGGTAGGAATTAATAGCAAGCTATTTCTACACACCTACCCTTAACCAAATTCAACTTTCTTTTCATCTACATGTTCATAGCCCCCAACGTATTTTTTGAACCACACCCAACCTATTTAGCATTAGTATTGAATCACTTATTTCTATATTATTCATTTCTTCATCAAACATCTCTTGTGTTTGATTTTAGTACCTTTTTATTATTGATGCAAGTACTTTATATTCTATTTTCCAAACTTAATTATTTAAAATGTGTGGATTGACAACCCCCAAGGAAGCTCTTACTTCCAGGATCTAGCTAGCGCTAGGAAATCCACCCAACTATCTATCTAACTAACCATTTTATTTAGTGTTGTCTTATTTTTAGGTCATTCCTCCCAAGCCAAAGAGGAGTTCTTCATAATCATTTGATTCAATATGTGCACAACTAAATATATTTTTCAACCATACCCGTATCTAGGTTTTTTTCTTCCTCTCTCAAAATATAAGCTGAAATTCTCCATAACAAACCTCATAAAAAGAAGGTAGTTAGATCATAATAGCATGATAAACTTTCATCATAAAATATAGCTAAAATAACAAACCAACATGTTCATAAAATAAACATATATATTACAAATAACACATAGCAATGTAATCATGTAACCTAAGCAATATCCTACCATCCCATAACAACATATATCTCAAATCTTAGTTAAAAATAACCAAATCCAAATTTTCAAATATAAATATCCATGGATGATTAAATAGGTTATGTAGCAAGGAAATTAGGATGTAACATTGGTCTTTTCATATATGTCAAACAGGGTTACATGTTGGATTTAGCTCTTTATTTTCTTACTATTGAAGGATTCAACTATCTTCTTATCACTTCCCAATCTCAAGGCCTCATCTATGGCATTTATTTTTTCGCTGAGGAGCCCTTACAACTTATTAATAGGGATTTTATATATGATACCTTCCTCATTCTCATTGAAGATGAGGATAATATTGCTAATGTCATGCATTGCCTTGATATTTTTTATCTTGATTCTGGCTCTTCCATTTAATGGCAGAAAACCTAGTGCTATAGATAGTCCTTCCTACATTACCTCTCTATATGGCTTGCTTTGAGTGGAAATTATTCCAACACGATGAAATCTTTAAATTTTTGGGCATCCTTTTTTATTTCCAATCCTCCCCCTTCTACACTTTATAAATATGTGGTGGGTAGGGTGGTAAATAAGTTATTGTATTGGATCACAAAGCCCTTATCTCTAGTTAGTAAATTTCAAATTTGTTCTAAAGTACTTCTGGCCACCCACATGTATTACTCATCCTATTGGGTGACTTCCAAGAATTTAGTTCATAATCTTGGAAAACTACTCAAAGACTTCATTTGTGCTAACTCTTATACTAACATGAGTTATCATAGTAGGCATGGGAATATTATTGCATTCCTTAGGAGGTGGGTGGTATGGGTTTGATTGATGTGTCTCATCAAGGTTCAACTCTCTATGTCGGATGGACTGTCTAATCCATTAAAGGAAATGAAAACTAGAAGGTGCTCATTTTCAATTGTATTGATCAAGGCTCCCCTTACTAATAGGTAACTTGGAAAGGCCTGGGTTTTTCTAACCTCCTTAATCTTGTTACCCATGTGAAATTTATTAGGTCCTTTTTGATAAAAAAATATATCTAGAAAGCTTGAGAAAGAGTCAAACCTTAGTTGTTATGTAATGGCTCTGGGTTTCGAGATGGACTCTCTATCAATCAACACTCTCTCTAGTAGTTTCCTATCATTAAATTTCATGTCATTCCTCTTACATAGGTTCTTCAAATACATTCCCTTGGATTATTTTATGGGGGGATTCATACAATGCAATACTTGTTTTGTAAAGTCACTCACTTTTGGCTTCCTTGGGGTGAATTCAAATTTAAGTATATTTTGTTTGCTACTAACAAAGAATCTTACTGAGAGATTGTAGAATTCATTCCAATAGAACTGCTTCATAAAATCATAGTCAACTCTCCCTACCCTTGGTGGAAAGATTGGAAATGGTATGTTGATACCCATTTCAAGAATTACACTACTCGTAAAGGCTATGAATGGATTTCACCACATTTTCCTATGGTTGAAAAAATTAACGGTCATTGGGGCATTTAATCTTACCTCTTTATTTGGGGGAGACAATTTTAGATAGTGTGGGATACATGTGTTGAGCCTAAGATGGCTGAATTTTACTAGTGTATGCTTCATCAAAGAGTTCCCATAGGCAAGAGTATAAATCATTTATGAGTCTTACAGAATTGATGCCCTTTTTATGAATATTTGGAGACTCTCATGTACCTTTTATGGATTTTCCACAAGGCCTAAAGCATTTGGATTTAGATACATGATTTTTTTATTCTTATTACTCATACCCCTTCAGTTGGTTTCACACTCTTTAGGGTGACAAGCCACAGATTCCATCTTAGTTCACTCAAGTCTAGAATGTTTTTAGAGTGGAAATTCTATTTTGGATATGGAAATAAAGGATTGGAGCTATATTACCTATTGCAAGGTCCTTTGTGATAAAAATATCTATAAAACTTTAGAAAGAGTCAAACCTTGGATATTAGGGAATGACTCTAGGTTTTGAGATGGCTTCTTTATCAATCAAAACTCTCTATGGTGGCTACTTATCATTAAATTTCATGTCATTTCTCTTGTATAGGTGCCTTGAATACATTCCCTTAAATTATTTTGTGAGGGGATTTATACAGTACAAGACTTGTTTTGTAAAGTCACATGCTTTTGGCTCCCCTGGGGTGAATTCAAAGTTAAGTACAATTCTTTTGTTGTCAATAGAGAATATTATGAAGAGATTGTGGAAGTTGTTCTAGTACAACTGCTTCATAAAATTATAACAAATTCTCCTCATCGTTGGTGGAAAGAATAAAAATGATATGTTGATACCCCTTTCAATAATTACACTACTAAAAAAATGCTATGAGTGGCTTTTGCCACATCTGCCTATGGTTGACAAGCTTAATGCTCATTGGAGTATTCAATCTTCCCTCTCTTTTTGGGGGAGTCAATTTCAAATAGTGTGGGATATATGTGTTGAGCCTAAGATGGCCCACTTTTCTTAGTGTATGCTCCATCAAAGGCTTCCCATAGGCAAGAGGCTAATTCATTTAGGGAACTTACAGCCCTGATGCCATTTTTGTGAATACCTAGAGACTCTTATGCACCTTTTATTATTTTTCCCCAAGGCCCAAAGCACTTGGGTTTGGATACATTATTTTTTTGGTCTTATTACCCAAACCCCTTCAGTTGGTTTCCCACTCTTGTAGGTGACAACTTGTAAATTCCCTCTCAAGTCACTCAAGTTTAAAATGCTTTTAGATTGGAAATTCTATTTTAGATATGGAAAGAAACGAAGTCAGCTTTATTCTCCGATGTTTCTATTGACATTCACTTTTTTATGTATAATAAGGCTATGGCTATTTCCAATGTATTTACACATATTCAAGTGCAAACTAACAAAGTGGTTTTGGAGATGGATTCCATGTAATGGTTATTTCATCACTGAGGTGATGCCCCTTGAAATGTTTATCATATCCTACCCTCCCCTTTATGGAACTTACTACCAATAGGTGGTAACAACATTCCTTATCAGAGTGGGTCACAATCCAGGATTGGTTTATATAGGATCAAATTCATGAATTTGAATCTGTATGGAGTAGTGGAAACAAAATAACAGCTCAAAATAAAAGAAGCTTGTCTTCACAACAAAAAATTATATTAGAATCATTAGTCAAAAAGTACATAAAAATTACATTATATAGTGAGGGATTAGGTCACCTAAAAATGTAATTAACTCAACTCACAATTAGAAAATGACTTAAAATATATTTTTCCTAATGACTTATTATTAATCTAAGCAAGCTAATTAGATCGTGTAGTTAAAACCACATAGTGAAAAAAATTATACACTGACACCCCCCTTAAGCGTAGCTTAGGTGGTTAGAAGAATTGGTCTTGACACAAAGACTTGATGAGGTAATCGAGTACATAGAGATGATCCCATAGAGGAGGAAGATGTTGGAGTTTCCTGAACCCTAAGAATAACTCAAAAATGAAGATATTTGATCTTAGTGAAGGGTTTGATGAATATATTAGCAATTTCATTCATTATTTAGATGTAGTGGGATATCAATGACTTGATCTTAAATGGGATCCCAAATTAAATGCATATGAATCTCTATATGCTTGGTCTATTAATGGAGGAATGGATTCCTACAAATCTAGATTGTGCTTTGGTTTTCATAGAAGATGCCTATTGGTTGGAAAAACTAGATGTCAAACTTAGTGAGAATACATTAAAGCTAAATAGCCTTAGTGAAAACATTAACAACTCCTCTATATTCTATGTTAGTATAATAAAAAATAATAAAATTATTATTTTTACTTGACCAACTAATCATACCTAAACCAAGGGATAAACTATAGCTTAAGATAGACTTATGATTTTAAATATTGCCAGCACAATCTGAATCTAAATACCCAAAGAGGTCAACATCGATGCCTGCTCCATAGTGAATTTTGAAATTGAGTACCCTAAATATAGTGGAGAATACACTTAGTTTATTTCTAGTGCATCTCATATGGTTCCTACATAAATATAGAGACAATGCCCACTACATATGAAATGTCAAGTCTAGTGTGCATAATGTAGATAAGCCTACCAACAAGTTGTTGATACAAGGTAACATCAACCAAAGGAGATGGACAACAAGCCTCAATCTTCACACCAAATAAAAAAAGAGTAAGAGGTGGCTTACAGTCAGTCATGTTAAACCATGTAAGCAAATAAATAACTAACTTGGATTTTACAATAGTGATCCTAGATTTAGACTGAGAAATTTCAATCTCAAAGAAGTAATGCAGTAAACCCAAGTTAGACATTGAGAACCTATTAGACAAAGAAGTTTTCATCATTGTGATGGTGGATGAATAACTCCCTATAATCAATATGTCATCCACATAGAGAACCAAAATTGATAATAAATCACCCTATCATAAAATGTAGACACTCAAATTAGAATGGCATCTAGTGAATCCAACTGAAATAATAAAGGAGTCCCTCTTAGCATACCAAGCTTGAGGATCTTGTTTGAGGCCATAGATAGATTTTTTAAGTTAAAAAACTGAGTAATCATCCACAAATCCTTATGATTTATTCATGCATATTTCCTCTTTGAGATCACCATGAAGAAAATCACTCTTCACATCCACCTGATGAACATCCCAATGATATGTTGTAGCAATGGAGAGAGTGAGTAAGATTGAGTTTATTTTGGAAACTAGGGTGAACTCTTAGTATAGTTGATGCCATGTACCTAATAAAAATACTTTACTATCAAACATGCTTTGAACTTATTTATGGACCCATCTACTATAAATTTTGTTTGGTAGATCCACCTACATCAAACAAGTTTTATATTGTTTGGTAGATCCACCTACATTGAACAAGTTTTCTTCCCTTAGGAAGAGGGACTAAATCCCAAGTATTATCCTTAGCAAGGAACCATATTCCTCTTCATATCAGTATCACACTTAGGAGTGCCTGACGCCTCATGAAACAAATGTGGATTAAAAGTAAATGCAATAAAAACATGTGGGGCATCCTGGAATTGTGAACATGTTTGTTGGTGTCTGATGGATATCCAACCCATTGGCTAACACTTTATAGTGTTTGTCTAGCCTAAAGAGGACCAGATGTAGGAGAGTCAGGAAGAGATTCCTCATCCTCTAAATATATTCTAGGAGGAGGATGTGAGTCCTCATCACTACTCTCATCATCATAACTAGAATAATAATTTATATCATCAAAAAGTTGTTTAGGAAGATCTAAACCATCAAAACTATCATCAAATCCTAGTGCATCTAAGGAAGAGGGAGGAGTGTCATGTCTAGAGTTTGGAGGACCCTATTGAAAGGAAACACTCATCTCAAAAAATAACTCATGAGTGGTGGGATGTAGAAGCATATATCTCTTAACACCTTTAGGATATCCAACAAATATATTGTTGGGTTTTACCCCATTTTCTAGTGAAGAGTCAAAGCTCAGATGTGCACAAACATGTTTTATGTCAATTAACTTTATTTGAATTATTCAGTAAAATGATTTACATATATATAGCCTATGTATCTCCTATATAATAGGAGTCCTATTATATCTTCATAAACCACTCTCCTAAACTATAATAAGTTGTTATAACAACTTACTAACTACTTACCATATATATATATGTGTGTGTGTGTGTGTGTGTGTGTGTGTGTGTGTGTGTGTGTGTGATTTGGTTAAAAAATCACTTACAATATTTCACACGTATCTAATTAAAATCTCACCAATATGAGTACAAATAAGATTATTTTCAGCATTCCCCTCCTTAGTGCTCACATGGAGAGAGGAACTACATGGAACAAATAACTATATATTACCTCCCCAGAATGCGAACGTCAGGTTTTCCTGAAAATATGTTTGTTACATTGAATGAAACTTTTACATTAGAGAGGAGATCCATTATAAACTTTATTTGAAAAAATTACCTCTCAAGGCTTATTTGAAGATAATAATAAAAAAAGGACTTTGACTCTCAAATGAATCTTGACTTAGATACGACACTTACTTTAAAATATGACAAAAATAACTCTGAATTTAATATACTAAATTAATAAAAACTTAAAAATGACATGACCCTTTGATAATAATGACCCAATATGATGTATAATGATAATACTATTGATGCCAACTATTAACAATTCACAACTTATAATGAGTATTACAAAGACTCTAATTAAAGACAATAAATTTGATACCTTAAAAAAAAAACACTATTGACCATTTATTTAAAAATAATAATAAAATAAAATAAAATAGACTTTAAACAAAAAATTATATTAACCTAATTACAAAGACTATTTTTTTAACTATTAAACATAAAAAATATTGTTAATAAATGAAAATAAATAAACAATATAAAAACTTAAAATTAAACTCAAAAACTAAAAATAATGCATTAAACTAATCATAAACTTAAAAAATAATCAAAACCTAAAATCTTAACATACCAAACAATATCTATTAAAAAGCAAAGCCAAAAAAAATCAATCACTTATATTAACCAAAAAAACCACAAAATTTAATAAAAAAGAAAACCAAAACTGATGAACAAAACCAAAACTAAAAACTAAAACTTCTATCATTAGCTTCCAATGATACTACCGCTTGGAAGGAAAGAGGCTGAGCACTTGAGGATGAAGGCCATGGATTGGGTCAGGTATGCTGTGAGGAACAGAGAGGGATTTGATGATGAGTGATATTCTACCTCCAATGTGAATGCAATTTGAATTATGCCTTGAGCTTGATGCAAATCTTCTAATGGACACTGAGATGAGGCCATACGACCCTGAAAATAACACTTTTCTACTACAAACAACTCCTTGGATATGCAAAAATTTGTCAAATATTTTTTGGCTTTACTTCCTCTTATATTCAACCTCCCAATATAATTTGAATCATCCAATTTTGTTGAGAAATGAAATAGATATGATATTTTTCATGAGTTGTATATATATATATATATATATATATATATATATATATATATATATATATATATATATATATATATATATATATATATATATATATATAATCCTCTTTGAATATTTCCTAGATTCCAATGCAAAATTATTTTTCTGCTATTCTTATTTTCCATACAAATATCTATTCCAAAAAAACTATCAAAATAAATAAAATAAAAAACTCATATATATTTTTTATTTTTCTGATTTTGGATGAAAACTATGAACAATATGAAGAGTGGACACCAAAAAGTGGATAAGGTGAAATAAGAAAAGAGATTGCAGGTTGATGATGAATGCTAATAGGTTCACATGTGGTCTATACTATTAGACTACTGACAACATGAAATAATGGTGGATTATCACAACAGTGACATTTGCAAGTGGTCTGCACTGCTTGGTCATTGAGTCATCTTGAACAAAATAATGATTGAAAGAGAAACAATTCTCAAAGAGGGATGGACACCAACTCTGATACCATTGTTGGGTTTTATCCTATTCTTTAGTGAATAGCCAAAGCTCGGATGTGTACAAGAACATTTTTTTCAATTAACTTCATTTGAATTATTCAATAAAATGTTTTACATATATATAGCTTATGTATCTCCATAGGAGGTCTGTTATAACTCAATAAACTACTCCCCTAAACTATAGTAAGTTGTTTTAACAATTTACTAACTAACTACTTACCATATCTCTATGTGATTTGGTTAACAAATCACTTACAATATTTCACACACATCTAATTAATATCTGACCAATATAAGTGCAAATAATATTATTTACAACATTACAATGTTGACTCTGAGGTTACATTGTCTTACATCTCTTCTTCAGAATACGGACCATAGTAAGAGATCTAAACACTCAAAAGTACTTCACTACAGATTTTTGACCACTTCAAGCTTCAAAAGGAGTCACTCCCTTCAATGTTTTATGAATAACTCAGTTCTAGTTATAACAAGCATAGTTGATGACCTTGGCCTAATACTAAGATGTAAGAGACTTGGAGTGTAGCATATAGTTGGCCATTTCCTTCAAGGACCTATTCTTGTAATCTACAACACCATTCTACTAAGGACTATATGGAACTATGTACATTGTAGTTCAATCCCTTTTGAAGTGCAAAATTATTGAAAAATGATTACTGGCATACTCACCACCATTATCGATACGTAAAATCTTGATGGCGTTACCTGACTATTTTTATACAAGTGCCTTAAAGTCTTGAAAATGATCAAAGACCTTAGATTTTTATTTGAGAAAATACACTTAAGTATACCTCAAAAATTCATTGATGAAAGTAAGCATACAATTTAGTCCTCTTGAAAGAATGATCTAAAAATGGATCAACAATGTCACTATGAACTAGCTCTAATGTATGTGTATCTCTCCATGATTTTCCTTTTTAATACTTCTCCTCATGATGCTTACCAAGTATGCAACCTTGGAAAATACCATCATAAAAATGAACATGTGGCAACCCTAAAACCATGTCATGATGATTGAATTACTCTAGGTAGTGATAATTGAGATGTATGAATCATTTGTGTCATAATTTATTCACCCCATCTAAATGAGCAAGTAATGTAGTAGAGGGTTGATCATGAGCAAAATGTGAGAAAGTATATAATCATAACTTGTGATATGATTTCCCAAATGGAACTCTAGAGTCACTGTCTGCTTTCCTAACAACTACTAAATTTTTGTGAATTCAACTCTTTTACCTAAACTGATGTGAGTGATCTAATAAATAGATATGAGATTAGTGGATAATGAGGGAAAACATAGAAGATCCTAAAATGTCCCATCATCTGCTTCAACAGATCCTCTCCCACTAACTTATATGGAAATATCATCACCTAACAAGATGGAAGGCATAAAACAAGGCTCCAAGGACAAGAACATGTCATGTGATTAAGCCATGTGGTGTGAGGCCCAAGAGTTAATTACATTTATGGAAGGTTGGGAGGAAACTGTAACAAGTGTTTTGCCTTTATATTTTCCCTTTTTACTATATTTAGCCTTAAAAGACTTCTGTGTTGATGAAACATGATTGGAAGAATTAGGGACACTGATATTAAGATTTTTGAGTATCTTATTCAGTTGGTCAATCTACTTCTTCACGTATTTGGATTCATCATGCCTAGATTCTCTTGTGGTAGACACATATGAGTCGCTCTTTTTGAGGTTTCCTATTTGAAGAGGGTGAATCTTTTGATGTTTTTGACTTAGCATCATATTTATGACCCTTTGTTTGTTTTTGGTCCTTCTTATTATGTTTTCTCCCCCTTGTTACTAGAAGCCTTCTATTTATCATGACTCACAATTAAGGTATGCAATTTAGATGATTTCAGTGTTTCCATTTGAATAAACTTGTCTTGTTCCTGAGTCAAGTCATCAACAAAATCATCCAAAGATGACATGGTCCATGTAGCTCAAAAGGCATGCTTGGTGGCATGGAAGGTAGAAACAAAGACATAATAGTGAAATCCCAACTTGACAAAGATGAAAAGAATCAATTGATCATCTTTTTTGGCAATGCCACATAGTTTCAACTACAACCTAAGTAATTTAAACTTTATGAAGAAGTCTTGTATAGTGTCAAAGTTGCATAGTCTCAAATTGATGATCTCATTTCCCAAATCATGACCTCTCATTATGTCCTACTTCTCAAAGAGTTTTTCTAATATGATTTAGACACCATTAGGAGTAGTTACAAATTCAATATGAAAGATTAGATTGAGAGACATAGACATACATAGTAAACCATAGGCTTCATCACATTTGTTAAACCACTTTGCCTTCTCTACATTAAGTGTTGGTTTTGTTTTGTACCTATCATGATTAAGTGTAAGACTTTGCTCCCCAAGAGGATTTGCACTTTGAATTTTCACTTGTGATAGCTTAATAGTGTAAGAAGCGGAACTTAATTCGGATCTATGGTTCATAGAGAAAGTATGTGTTAAAATGCATGTGTTAAAAGAATATGAATGTGCAACCCATTGAATCTATAGAGGTTCAATTTTACAAGGCATGAGAATATCACCAATGCATAAAAATTTAAAAAACTCACACTTTCTAAAAATGGTGCCTAAAAAAGAGCCATTGGTTGAAAGTTATGGAATTTTAAATGTTTCTTGCTAGTAAAAATAATGATCTCCACTTTGCATAAATTTTGGGTGTGTAAAATGTTTGGCCAACTTTTGTGAGAAAAATTTAAGCCCCCTTGGTATGGTTGTGACCAAGGGCTAATTTCCTATGTGACTAAAAGACTAATTTCTTATGTGACCAAAGAGCTAAGGGTTAGGATAAGTGCTCCTCCTCCCCTTTTTTGATTGATTTGATTAATGTGGGAGTGATGTCACTCAAAAAATACCTTCACCTTTTACTCAATTAAATTTGAAATCCTCATGGCCATTACAAGGTGAAAATTAAGCGGTGGAAATTGTAATATTCTCAAACAGGGGTCAAAGTCTGTTTGGGTTACTCATAGGGAGGTTGGGTTCCACATGTTTAATAAGTAGGGGTGTCAAATCATGCTAGGGTTGCATATAAGACCATCAAGTTATGCTAGTGTTGTAATCATGTGTGTCAGATCCTGATAGGGTTGTACACATGACTATAAAGGTCTACCACTATTGTCAACAAGGTCATCAAATTTAGTTGAGGTTGCATACGTGACTGTTAGGGTTCATCTAGATTGCCTGCAAAAGCATTAGGTCCAGTAATAGGTGCAAACAAGAGTGGTAGAGTCTATTGAGGGTGAAGATAGGTGTGTCAAAGTCTGTTGAAGGTGTGAGTAGGAGGGTTAGAGTTCATTAAGTGTTTTGGTAGGGGTCAGATTCTACCTAGTGTGAACGTAACTATCTAAAAATATGTCAACTATTAGAAACTAGTAAAATTCCCTGTTTAGGGTGAAAATTTTGTAGAGTTGTAGAAACCTCTAAAATTGTATATTTTGTATGACTCCTCCAAAATCTGGTAAAGATTCACTTGATTTCTTGTCAAACCCAAAAAAACCCATAAATAGTTTTTATTCAGTCACCGGATGTACAGATTTTTACATAATTTTAAAAAAGGCCTTAAAACCCTTCAAAATGGTCGAGAAATGATTGCCACAAAACTAGGTCATGATTAAATCCTTCTTAAGGTTTTACCACCTTCTAAATTCAACTCCATTATCTATTTTTCACTTTGAGACTCCGAATATGTAGATTTAAATGAATTTTCTAGAAACCCCACCAAACCCTAAAAAGCTAAAATCAATGAAAAATCTTGAACAAACTAGAATGTTAGATCTCACAATAGAATCGATATCATTCATATATTATATCAATTTTGATTTAATATTGGAATAGGTTGTAAATGAGAATCAGTTTGGATATCATCAAATGCACAAAATTGAATCTGTATGGAGTAGTAAAATTAGAGGACCAAGTCAAAATAGAAGAAACTTGTCTTCACAAAAAAAGTTGTATTGATATTATTAGCCAAAAAGTACATAGTAAGATACACTATATATTGAAGAATTAGGTCACCCAAAAAGATAATTAACTCAACTCACAATTAAAAAATGACTTAAAGTACATTTTTCACAATGATCTATTATTAACCTAAAGTAAGATAATTAGATTGTAAAGGTAAAACCAAATAATGAAAAAACCTATACTAACACTTCTCAGGGAAATCCTCATCATAGTCAATCTCCACTAGTTCTTTACCGTGGTGTTGCTCTCCTCTCCTGACCCAACATGGAGGTTGGGGCTCAAAAAATGCCTCTACTTTTCATTCAATTAAATTTGACATCCTCATGGCTATCACACGGTGCAAATTGAGTGGTGGAGATTATAATATGCTCAAACAGGGGTTAGAGTCTTCCTAGGTTACTTATAAGGAGGATAGGTTCCACCTATGTTGTAAGCAAGGGGGTCAGATCACACTAGGGTTTCATGCAAGATCGTCAGGTTCTGCCAATGTTATAAGTAGAGGTGTTAGATCATTCTAGGGTTGTATGAATGACCATCAAGGTCTACCACTATTGTCAGTAATGGCATTGGAGTCAGTCAGGGTTATGTACAAGACCATCAAGGTTCATCTAGGTTTCTTAGAAAAACATGAGGTTCAATAGTAGGTATAAATAGGAGTGGTACAGTGTACTGATGATGTATATAGGTGTGTTAGAGTCTATCAAAGGTGTAAGTAGGAGTGTTAGAGTCTATCGAGTGTTTCCAAAGGGGTTAGATTCTCCCTGGTGTGCACATAACTACCTAAAAGTCTGTCAACTATTAGAAATTGCCAAAATTTCCTATTCAAGGTGAAAATTCTGCAAAGTTTTAGAAACCTCTAAAATTGTAGATTTTTAATGACTCCAAAATCTAGTAAAGACTCACTTGATTTATTGACAAACCCAAAAAAAATCATAAATGGTTTTTCCTCAGAGTCATTGAATGTACATATTTGTACATAATTTTAAAAATAATTTTAAAACCCTTCAAAATAGTCAAAACATGACTGCCACGAAACTAGGTCATGATTATAGCCGTTTTTAAAAATTTCCACCTTCTAAATTCAACTCCACTATCTATTTTTCACTTTGAGACTCCAGATACGTTGTTTCACATGATTTTTTTAGAAACCCCACCAAACTTTAGAAAATTGAAATCAATGAAAAATCTTGAACAAGCTCGAATGCTAGATCTCACAATAGAATTGATATCATTCATCTACTAACTCAACTCCTATACCATGTTAGAGTAGACCACAATCGATGATCGTCTTGGATATGATTGAATGGATAAAGTTAAACTTGTATGGAGTAGTAAAATCAGAGGAAGAACTCAAAATAGAAGAAACTTGTCTTCACAACAAAAAGTTGTATTAATATTATTAGTCAAAAAGTACATAGGAAGATACATTATATAGTAAAGAATTAGGTCACCCAAAAAAGTAATTAACTCAACTCACAATTAAAAAATGGATTAAAGTACATTTTTCATAATAACATATTATTAATCTATGTAAGCTAATAAGATCCTGTAGGTAAAACCAAATAGTGAGAAAAAACTTCCACAAACACTTTTGGGACAGTCCTCATCGTAATCAATCTTGTCGACATTCTCATAATCATGCTACTAGTTCTCCACTGTGGCACCGCTCTCATCCCCTAACCCAATATGGACGTTGGGGCTCTCTGCCACCTGTTCCTTTGTAAGCCTAAGGGTGGGCCTCTTCGCCTTCCATGGACCAACATAGGCAGAGTCTCCTGTTCGAGAGTTTGTAGGGTGGTAGACAATCATTGCTAGATAAAAGCTTCTCCAGTTTCACTTTGGTTATTTCTCCCTACCACAATGTGCTAGTTTCTAAGATGCAAGATGACGATGATCAACAAGCCATCGATCTTGGATGGGACCATATTGTTGAAGAGAAAGATATTTCAAGCTCTAACTGGGGTGATCCCCCTGATCATGACCCTCTACCACTGTGCTCTTTGCCACTGTTGCTTAAATATATATATTTTTTGATGTTCTGAAACTTTTCTAGGCTTGGCCTAATTTTATATTCCTTAACTTTTTTATCTCTTTTGTGTTTTCTAGACTAGACCTAATGTATCATGACATGTTATTTTACCACTAACCTTTTTTTGTGAATAGTCTTTTATAACTTTGATATATATATTAATAATATAAACTTTATTTCATACCCAAAAAAGAAAAGAAAAGAAAAAGAAAAAGATACTAATACAACACACAAAGAATGGGGTCCCATGTTGGGGCTAGCTAATTATTTTTAAGGAGGTACTCTTGAGAAACTATTAGGAGTTATTTTCTTTTTACCAGTGTCATGATTTTTTAATTTTTGTGCAATACATACTGGGAAAAGAATTTAGGAGTTTTTTTTTCAAACAATAAATTGATTGGATGCAAATCACAGTCGACAACAAAAATATAAAAGCAATCATGAAAATCTCGAGCATGCTATTGCTTCCTATCCCTCAAAAACTTCTCCTTAAATAGTAGTTGCTCTTTATTTTAAGATACAAATATTTTATAAAGAATGTTTAAAAATATAGTGATATATGAAACCCCTCTACCTAAAATTGAGAGAAGCAGCCCCAACTAAATTGAACCCTATATAATTCCAAAAAAAACAAATAAGAAAAAATTAAAAAACACCCACTTAAACTACACACAAAGTAGAGTGAACCCTATCTAATCCCAGAAAACAAATGAGATGAGAGTCGTATACTTTAAGCAATTCAGAGCTGACGACTACACTTCGTAGTCGTCACTTAATTCCCCGTTATAAATAACATTAATATTACTATTATCATCCTGCGGGTTCAACCAATATATGATTGAATGGTTTCAAATTTCCCAGACAGTTTCATCCAACCGTGTCCCTGTTCGCCAAGAGAATAGTTTTATTGCATGGGGAAGGAAGGAAATTGATGGCAATGGCAATGGCAATGGAAGAGAAAGAAAAAAAAGAGAAATGGTGTCGATGTTGGCAGGGGTGATCCAATTGTTTGAGGAGGTGCGTTATCGGGCATGGGAGGCAGAATCATTCAAGCAGGAGTGCAATGAGGTCACAGAATGCATCCAGAAATTGTTGAATCGGCTGTGTCTGGCCATTTGGGTTTTGGCACGGGGTGGCACTGGCAGTGGCATCTATGCGAGGCCCACATGCCGTATTATAGAACATATGAACAAAGTGCTAGAAAAATCCCTAGTTGTGGTGACCAGGTGCAGGTGGAAATGAGTTTTTACCATCACCTCCACCGCGGCCTTTTAGAAAATAGGGTTTTTATTAAATAATTCCCTTGGAGATGTGGCTTCTGAGCGTGTCGGTGGTGAATGGGAACTCTCTCTTGGGCCTGCCTCCCATCGCCACCAACAACCCCATGTTGGGGCTGATTTGGGAACAGATAGCTCGCCTCCACACGGGCTCCTCTGCTGAAAAATCCGACGCTACCGCCTCCCTCCTCTCTCTCACGAAGGACAACCCTGGCTGCAATGGAAAACTCATTATTGAAGAAGGCGGCATTGCACCCCTCATAAATCTCATCGCTAGTAAGGATGATGTTGCTTCATGTCTGGATGCACGGGAAACTGCCACCAAAACCCTCGGATATGTGGGTAAGGATCCGGATCGCAGAAGACAATTGATTAAGATGGGAATTTATTCGGTTTTTTCCAAGGTTTTGAAGGATGGCCCCATGAAGCTTCAAAGGGCGGTGGCCTGGGCTCTCTCCGAGTTTCTCTCTGATGACCCTATCCCTATGTGTTAAGATAATTTTGCGCAGGGTGGTGTGATTAGGTCGTTGGTTGGGCATTTGGCCTTCACGAGTGTGGATGAGGGTAGTAAATACCTTGTGTCTACTAAGCCCACTGTCACGATTCACTCCCTCGTCACCACCAGTTTGGCAGCCAAAGTTGTAGAACCCAATGCCCATGCCCATATGCATAAGGATATTGGAATTGGAATTGAAATTGAAATGCCCTCTTTATCAGGTCTCAATTTGAAAGGGGAGGAAGTGGAGGATCCCACACTTAAAACTCAATGAAGGCTGAAGTAGCTAAGGCGTTGTGGAAGCTTTCCAAGAACAACATTAACACATGCCAGAGTACAACAGGGTGCAAGGCCTTAATTTGCTTTGCAATAATTCTAGAAAAGGGGAAGAAGAAGGGGCAATCGCAGTATAATTCAGCCATGGCTGTGATGGAAATTGCAGCCGTTGTAGAGAAAAATACCAATCTGAGAAGAAATACGTTTAAGATCAGCAGCCCTGCAACCAATGCACTGGTAGAGCAGCTGGTGAGAATCACTATACAAGGTGATGTTACTTCCAAACTTCTGGGGCTATGGGTCTTTTAAAGCAGAAATGGACTGTATGGGAGACAAGCCCACATAATTTGTGGAGGAAGTGGTAAATGGGAGAAGTATGGGTATTGGGTATTTGAGACGAAGATGCAATATGGTGAATATGGTATATTGGGATTGAGAAAACATCAATATGTAAGTGGGTGTTTGCAGAGGAAAAGACATAGGAGAAAGTGGAAAAGAAGGTGTGTAAAGGAAGACGGGGATAACGTGTCATTGGTTTTCCCATCTACTGACAGTCTGCGTTACTGAGGAATGTGCTTCCTTTCTAGCCATGTCAGAATAGTGCCAAGTGATTAGGTTTTAAACTAACGCCACTGTAGCTTAATTTTCATTACACAGACTGAGTTCACGGCAACTTTATAGTGGTCTAGAAATGAAAACATGGGGGGAAATTTTGAAAAACAACCGCTGCTGGTGATGTCAACTACGGGCTACAGTCGAGGCTGGGTTTGTTTTGTCTTAATGTTTTCGACTATAGGTGTGATTAATGCATACCCCATGCTGCTCTACTTAAAGATTGGCATGCCAATAAAGAAATGGAGTTATCAACATCTAAACCATTATAATTGGGTTCACTTCAACTGCATACAATTTGAAATTATTGTTTTGCAATTTAGTTTGCCCTTTCAAACTTAAGCATACATTTTAACTGAGTGTTGTTGAGTTACTGTAAGAAAAGAAAAAACACATTTTGCATGTTTGTGCAGATCTTATCTTGTGGCGCTCTCTCATGCCTAGTGGTAATGCAGCCCCTTTATGAAGCCTCATTTACATTCACTCAATCCCTGCAGGTAGAAGAGTAGCACCTTTGTTTTCTAAATCATTTAAAAATAATGTGAAGCCATCAATTCTTGTCTTATCAATACCGGTGATGGGTTCAAGAGTGGTTATGGGTTAAAAATAAGGCTTTTATCAACACTCACTTGGTATTGTGGTCTTCCATTGTCAACGCCTATGGAGTGCCTTTTGCATGCATACCCTCTTATTTAGTAAGTTCACTGGGTCATGGTTTTCTCGATCCATAAGGATCTAGTAAATAATCCATTTTATCTAATAGCAAGATCATAACCCAGTTTCAAACATTAATAGAGTTTCAACAAGAGAGTGATAGGGTCCTACACAACGATGGTTATGAAATTGATGGTCTGCATTAATCGTCAGTTTAACCTTTAGTTATTGTACATGGATAATTTAAACATAACAAGTGTCTCTTCACATTCGAAGATGGTTGAAGATCTTTTATTGCAAGAAAATACATCTTCAATTGTGTTAAGAGGAAGACACACATGCATGGAAGGCATTGGTGAACAAAATTGGTATTCAATTATTTGTAAGAAGTATTGGAGGTAAGGGATGCTTAGTGAGCAAGATCATTGAGTGTTGTATTTGTTCTCTAATCTCATTGTAATATGTCTTTAGCCATTAGAAGATATGAAGTAGTGTAATTACTTCTTCAACTATTTTCCACAATATTATGTGGGGTTTATCAGATTAAAAAATTGTGTTTGCATGTTCCGAGTTTTGTTCATATTGTCTTACATTCATGTTTCAGGTTTGAAGTTATGTTTTATAATTTCCAACAACACATTGTATTAAATTTATGAATTGAATTGTCGTTTTGAATTAGTTTCAAAGTAAGAACAAGAAGTTATGATTTTGTGAATGCTAACAAGCTTTAACTCGAGAGTTCATGGAATTATTTTGGTATTAGAGTAGATTTATCTCCGGGTTATTGTGAAAAGTTTGACTGATTTATATGATAATAAAAATATCATAAGAAGAAGAATTGCTACCTTACAATTATGAGATATATACAACGTGGAATGAATAGGGAAGAGAAATGCGTCTATAATAAATTCTTTCCAAGAGAGTAGTTGCACTTGAATTATCCATGAAAATTATGTTGAAAATCCAAGACACTATCACCAAAAAACAAAAACTTGCAGCTAGAAACCAAGGTTCCATGGACAGTATTTTTTGTGTTGTAGTCATAAAGCTTGGCATATAAGAAGATCATGAAGAAGAAGATAAAAGTAGAGAAGAGTCCATGGATGAGCATGAAGAATAACCTTATAAATAAAAAGGTAAAGTTTGAATGTACACCTTTCAAAGTTGAGAAAAAGTAGTGTGTGGATGTAGAAAGTTGGGGGACAAAAAAATGGATCATTCTTTAAAATTTTGTCCAAGACTTATAAAAGGTGAGTGCTATTTGAAAAAAAACCCAAGACAAAACTTGAATCGTCTTTATTTCAAGCCTAAAGGGTACACACCCTTCAACAAAGGTGGCACACTCTTTGGAGTAAAAAGGGTGCATGCCTTTTCGTAAAGGGCGTATGCTTTTTGGTTTTGTTTGTATTTTTTTTTTGTTTGTGAAGTTTTAGTTGTGTTTTTTTGTTTGTGATTTGGAATGTATTATACATTTTATATTTTTATACTTTAAATTTATTTTACTAAATATAAGCAATTAGGGTCAATTTAGGTCTTCTGAAGTCAATTCTAGCATTGTTGGAGTTACCATTTGAAAAATAAATTGTCAAAATTCAATCTGATTAGTACTTAGTCATTTTTCAAAATTTCAAAATTGAAAAGAAGGTTCTATAGGTATAAATTTTGCACTTGAAATTTATTTTAAGCAAACCAATGGTCATTTTTTAAGTTTTTGGACCGTTCATATTCATTTATGACTTTTGTAGTTCAAGTGTGCAAAAAATTAATTTTACAAACCTTGCATCTCTAAGAGATCATAAGTGCTAAGAGTATATTGACACATGAATTTGCATACACATTACATAATTTAGACCATTTAAATTCACCCTCAAAAGTCACCTTTAACTCATATTAAAGTCACACGGGCTTTTTTTTTTCAAAAATTATATCCCTAAAGTCAGATTTTTAGTTGCATGAGGGAGGCATCTCTAGAGGGTGACATTAGGGTGTCCTTATAACATGAATTTAGCAGGGGACATTTCGATGACCATGTAGGTGACTTTAGGTTGACTTACGATACATCATTGAGGTGTATCTAGTAGATGAAGTTTGCATACCATATGGGGAAATGTTAGGATGTGTTTAGAGGTAACATTGAGGATTTTTTAAATCTGACGTTGGTGTTTCATGCACAACCATGTAGCTACATACACTTCTCCTTTGCGTACCTACAAGGTTTGTTCACAATTCAACTTGGAGTCTTTCACACCACATTCATTGCATGCACAAACAAGTCTCGTGGCACTTATGTATATAGCATCTTGCACCTGGAAAAATGTTTGTGCACTACCATATTTTTGTACAAAGCGTCACTTCTACATAGAGCCTCTTGCACCTA